>PVKE010010815.1:0-41655 GCA_004027555.1 Craseonycteris thonglongyai
GTTCTTAATTAAAAATTTGGTCTATCTCCCGCCGTTCCCTAGCTTGTCGTGCATTCTTTCCAAAAATCGGGACTTTTTTAAAACACCGCGGGACGCGGGACAAATTGTTAAAAATCGGGACTGTCCTGCCAAAAGTGGGACGTCTGGTCACCTTAATTACAGACAATGGCCTGATGTCTAACCGCCCAGGTGGAGGAGTCTTGGCTAACAGTGGAAGCCAGAGGGCAAAGCCTCAGATCACAGGACAACTGCAGCCTCGGGGAGAACGGGGTCCTGTCTGGGGCACACCCAGGGCAGTGCATCTGAATCCAGAGTCCAGGGACTCAGCAGCCTGCCCTTCACTTTCAGCTTCCGCATTAGGCTATGTGCTCCCTCAGATCAAGTCCAAGGTCACCCCCAACCTCACAGAGAACACTCAACTTTTGTTTAAATGAATTAAATAACACTGCAATTCCACCTTTAAAACTTTTACTATGGAATAACATCTACAGTGTTTCACACTTTTAAATCAAGCTTGTCCAACATGTGGGCCACGGGCTGTATGCAGCCCAGGATGGCTTTGAGTGAGGCCCAACACAAATCTGTAAACTTTCTTAAAACATTATGAGATTTGGAGGGGGACTTTCTTTTCTTTCCTTTTTAGCTTATCAGCTATCATTAGTGTTAGTGTATGTTATGTATGTGTGGCCCAAGACAATTCTTCCAATGTGGCCCAACGAAGCCAAAAGGTTGGACATCACTGCTTTAAATGAAGGTATGAGTCCAGCTTCTAAACA
This sequence comes from Craseonycteris thonglongyai, assembly GCA_004027555.1. NCBI lineage: Eukaryota > Metazoa > Chordata > Mammalia > Chiroptera > Craseonycteridae > Craseonycteris > Craseonycteris thonglongyai. The sequence goes on from PVKE010010815.1 coordinate 777, forward strand.
AGGTTATAAAATGAAAAGGTAAACTCTTACAGAGATGTAATACACTATAAAATATGTCTGCATGAGCAGAAGTTTATGGCAGCAACAGGTTTCTGATTTGAGAAATTTTAATCATCGCATTTCAAAACTGCCGTATATTTTTTAAAACACATTTTTTAAAAGAAACACACAGATGTCGGCTGCTAAAGATTCGATTTTCTTCACGTAAATTGGTTTTACAGCTCTAATTTCTTAAACTGGGCCAGCTTAAAAATCCAGAGAAATCATGTAAATCAAGTAAAAAAATAGCACAGGAAAAAAAATAAAACTGGCAGCGGGTGTGTGGCTATTTCAGTGGTTGACCTTTGCTACTAAATATTCTTAATAACTAATAGGTAGCATTTATTAATAAGCATGTAACTTGTAGCACCTCCCCTGACCCTCACAACCCGATGACAATGGCACCCCACTCAGTCCTACTGAGGAGACCACAACTCTAGAAGCTTAAGAAACAGCCCACAAAACTGGTAACTGGCACAGCCGGGGCTCGAACCGGGGCAGCCTGACTCACGAGCCCAGCCTCTTGGCACAGCAAGATGACACTTGTACTGTCAAATCCAATTTATTGACTCTACTTTCTAGGAAAATTGCCCTTATACAGAGAAAACGCCTTCCACATAACACAGCAATATTCAAACGGATTTAAAAAACGAAAACAAAGGCCTGAAAAGTAGATGGTGGGGGTGGGGAGAAGACATTGAAGTAGAACTGAAAAAAACAATATTTTAAAACTCCAACAGACATTTCAAGGTCCAAAATCTAAGACAACCCAGTGCCTCGGGCCACCTGGAAGGTGGGCTTCCACCCAGACTAGAGGCCCCAAGCCTCTGGGTTCCAGCAAGTCAAAGGAACGAGCGAGGTGGCCAGCAGCCACCCTTTTCATCCCAAATCACCCTGCTTCTGGAGATCTGGACCAAGAATCACAACCAGATGGAGAACATTCACTTCCACTTTCAAAATAATGAACTGTGATCATAACAATCACTTTGTTTTATTTAAAATATACTGCCTCCCCCACCACCAAAGGCATTTTAAAGGGCCTGGAAGGCAGCTGTCCATCAAGTTATCAAGAGCCCTTACAGGCCTACTATTGGCCTCTTCTACAACTGACTCCTGCAGGGACATCGGGAGGAGGAGCTCCGGTCACAGGCCACTGTGAGAACTGGGGAGAACAGGATCAAAGCCAGGGACTGGCTCAGAAACTGCCAGACCTTGCAGCCAGAACCTCACTGAAGCCATGAACACTGGGGTCCCCTTTACTCCCCACCTCCACGGAGAAAACAGGACATGGGGTCTTGTGCTGGAGAAACCCACAGAAGAAAACCAAAGACAACACCCATCAGAAGCTGGAGAGATTCGCTCCCAGGGCTGGGGGATGGGGGTAGTGGAGGGGGCTAGAGTCAGAGCAAAGGTCAAAGGATTCCCAGGACAAGTGGGAGGGGGAAGGGCAGGGGTCAGGAGGAGGGGACTAGGGAAAGAAAAAAAGAAAGGGCCTGGGGAGAAGGGGGAGGAAGGAGGGAGGAAACTGAAGAAGAGGCAAGGTGGGGGTAGGGACAAGAGGAAGAAGAATGGGGAAATGACTGGGGGAAGGGGGAAGGAGACAGGGAAGGCAGGAGAACAAAAAGCAGAGACAAACCAGAGACAACTGAGTGCTAAACTGCTTCCCATCAACACAATAATGGGCATACATAAACTAATCCTCACCCCAAAAGGGAGAGGGAAGATCAGCAAGAACTCTAAGCAGAGTTCCTGGGATCAAATTCCACATAAGCATCCTTCCTAATGTATTATTTACAAAGGAGGCCAACATCCGCTGGTATTAGGAACCCAGAATTACATTTTTTTTTAAAAGATGAGACAAGAAGATCAGTGTAATGAGCAAGACTTCCAGCCCTTGACAGGTCTACTTAATTATTAGGAAAGTAATCATAGCATTGGCAACAACAGATGATCAGTCCAGAGAGTGAAATAGCCCATTCGCCATCAAAATTAGAATTATATCTGGGTGGTAAGCATACAATGCAATACATACATGGTGTAATGTAGAATTGTACACCTGGAACCTATGTAATTTTTACCAACCAATGTCACCCAATAAATTTAACAATTAGTTTTAAAAAATTAAATTGTATTCCTTCTCTGGGACATATACTGTGAGACAATCATATTCATGGGTTCATTTTCCAAAAGGGAAAGAACCAAAAATTTAAGTTCAATGCAAAACAATTGGCAAGCAGAAGCTATTTCTGCTCCATGTCATTGAAAAGTATTCTCACTTAATGGATGTCCTAAAAGATAGTATAAAAAGTAACAAAGTAGTGATCTGAAAATCATTTATTATAATATACCATCATCAATAACATAGAGAACAAAAACCATATGACCATCTCAACAGATGCAGCAAAAGCATTTGATTACCAACCAATGTCACCCCATTAAATTTAACAATAAAAAAAATTAAAAAAAAAAAAAGAATATAGGAATATTAAAAAAAAGCATTTGACAAAATTCAATAACCTTTCATGATAAAACATTCAACAAACTAGGAATAAAAGGGAACTTCCTCAACTTAATAAAGAGCATCTATGAAAAACCCATAGCTGGCATCAAACTTAATAGTAAAAGACTGAGTGTTTTCCCTTATGATCAAGAACAAGACAATTATGTCTATTCTTGCCACTTCTATTTAACACTGTACTGGAGGTTCCAGCCAGAGTAAGTGGTCATAAAAAAGAAAGAAATAGCACTCAGATTGATCCTGTATATAGAAAATCCTAAGGAACCCATTAAAAAATTGTTAGAATAAAAAAGTTCAGGAAGGTTGCAGGATATGAGTACATGATCAACATACAAAAATCAGTTGTATTAGCAATAAACATTCCAAAAATGAAATTAAGAAAACTATCTCCTTTACAAAAACAATAAAATACTTAAATATAAATTTAACAAAAGAAGTGCAAGATTTGTACATTGAAAACTACAAACACTGTAGAAAGATGTGAAAGAATATCTAAATAAATGAGAAGACATCCCACATTCATGGATAGGAAGACTTAATGTTGTTAAAATGACAATACTCTCAAAAGTAATCTACAGATTCCATGCAATGCCCATCGAAATCCCAGTTGTCTTTTTATGCTGAAATTAACAAGCAAATCTTAAAATTCAAGTGGAAATGGAAGGATCCAGAATCAATAAAATCATCCTGAAAAAGAAAAACAAAGTTGGATAACTCATGCTGTTTAATTTCCAAAGTCATGACAAAGCTAGAGTCTTCAAAAGGAATGGTACTGGTATAAGGATGTATAAATCAATGAAACAGAAGTGAGAACTCAGGAAAAACAAAACAAAACTATGTTTATGATCAACTGGTTTTTGACAATTCAATGTGGAAAGAAAAGTCTTTTCAACAAATGATGCTGGGACAACTGGATACTCACGTACAAAACAACAAAGTTGGACCCTTACCTCACACCATGCACAAAAATTAACTTGAAATGGAGGACAGACTTAAATGTAAGAGCTAAAACTATAAAAGCATTAGAAGAAAACACAGAAATAGATCTTTAAGACCTGAAGATCGACAACGGCTTCTTACACTTACACAAAATACAAATGATCAAAAAAGAATCACAACTGTGATATACTAAAATCACTAAATTGGATGAATTGTAATGTATGTGAATTCTATCTCAAGGCTGCTTAAAACAAAACAAAACAAAACAATGTACCCTTTGTATTTTGGTCCAGGAAAATCCAGTTCGGCGTTCCTGATCACCCCCATACCCTTGTACCACCCCTAGAAAGAAATTATTTGAAAGATTTTAACTATTGTGTTATCCAACAGTTGTCAACCTCTGAGAAGTCTGACCCGCTGCCTCCCTTGCATGTGAGACCCCCCCATTAGATGAGGCAACTGACCTCTCCGATCCCCACACATCAGGCGTTGCAGAATGTATTGTAACTGTCTTTCATGAATGCGCGATCCAGCAGCTCTCCCTGCGGCGTCCCTTTGAATCACCTTTGGGGACTCCAGGACTGCCAGCTTCTGGAATACATCCCACCACACACAACTCACCTGGGGAAGGAGAAGCCTGGGCTCTACAGTGATGCCTCCTGAACTCGAACCCCTCACCTAGCCAGTTCGGCAACCTGGATCAGTTATTCAAAGTCTAATTGGTTTCCCAGGACCCACAGGAGGAGGGTCACAGAGGATAAAAATGTTACAATCCATGTAAACACTAAATGATATCTGTTGTTATTGAGACAGGAGAAGCAGGTGTTAGAGCCCAGTGTTAGAGACAGAAAGATTCTGCAGACCTTACCCTGTCTGGTTCCTCTAACAGTCTTCCCAACATGGATCATGCTGCTTCCTCCATCTGAATGGCTTTGCCCCCTCCTTTGGCTGGGTGCATTTCCTCTAGGGAAGGCTGCCCAAATGCCTAAGCCAAAAGCTCCTGTGACAGTCCTCTGACCACAGGGCCTCTCAGTTACAACTTTATACTTGTTCGTGAAACTGCATTAATGTCTGTCTATGTGACCAGTTTGTAAACTCCAAGGGGCAGGGGTCTGCTCACCATTCCCAGCACCCTGACTGACACTCACTCAACAAAAGCACTGTGCCTGGCATGTGCTAGGTCCTGAGCATCCACAGGGACCATCAGAGACAAGGCCCCTGGCCTCCAGCAGCTTCCCTTCAACTTAAGGGAAAGGCTGAAAACAAGACCCATAAACCAGTGAATAAGATCATTAAAGAAAGGAATGCCAGGATAGCTCAACAGGATAGCTGCAACCCTGAGGTCCAGGGATCAAATCCCAGCCCCGACCTGGAAGTCCAGGGATCAAATCCCAGCCTCGGTCCTGAGGTCCAGGGATCAAATCCCAGCCCCAGCCTGTGCAAACTCATATGCTGAACTGTAGCACAGCTGGTAACTGCCAGGACTGGCAATGAAGGTTCTTGCCTCCCATACAGGAGGCCCCTCGTTGGCTTCCTGCCCTGCACAGCCCACATCCACCTGTGTGGAAGGAAACTATGTCACCATTAATGATGTACAACCATGGAGACTGCTCTGGGCTCTCCCCTTCTCTCTCTTTCTCTTTCTCTCTCTCTCTCTCTCTCTCTCTCTCTTTCTCTCTCTCTCAAACAATAAAATAAATCTTAAAAAAAAATTGTTAAAGAAAATGGGAATAAAGTGGCGTGCCATAAATATGGGTCCCATAAATAAATGACAAAGAATCTTATCTAATTCATTACTGGAATCCAAGAGCAGTAATAGCAGCTTCGGTTTACGTCACAGAATAATAGCTCGTGTGCTCCCAGTACCACAGTGCTGTCTACTGCACTCTGCCAGGTTCATGTCAAGGGAGCATCAAGTCCCTATGCAGTTAAAACGCACTTCCATGTATAGAGTCAGGCTGGGCCGAAATGTTAGGAGACTGCCGCTCACTCTCAGGACCACAAACACGTCACTTGTCCCCAGATGCGACGTGAGTCAGGGCAGCCACGGCTATCTCGTGACCCAGGAATCCTGTTACCCGGCTCTGGTGATTACAACTTGTGATTGTAAAAGGCTCACAAACGGGATAACAGAGCACAGAGAGGCTGCAGAGGGCAGGCTCCCGTTGCCGAATCCACGCCCTCTGTCACCCTGGCAGAGGTACACAGCAACTCTCATCAGCACCATGACAGAGATCGAGTAAAGGTCAAAAAGCTCACTTTTGCTCTTCAGTCATCCAATTGATACTTACTGAGCACCTACTATGTGATAGGTACTATGTCTGCCTCTACTAATACTGGGAACATGGAGGGAAAAAAAAAAAAAAGAATATGACAAAGGCCCCTGCCCTGGTGGAACTAACAATCTGTTGGGAGTAATTTATCTCAACAAGTTCTGCCCCCTGCAATGGACAAGAATGGCCTCCTGGGCCAAGTGCCCAATGCTGGGCCAGACGTCTGCGCTCATGCCACTGTCCGACTGAAGCCTATCACGGATGCGCTTTACCTTGAAGGGGCCGCAGACAAAAATATCAGCAGGGGCAGGCCACTGGCAAAACTGCTAATACAGACCGGTAACCTAAGGTCAAGAAAGGCTTCCCAGGCCATACCTGGCAGGGATGAGCCAGGCTGCTAGACAGTCTGTGCAGGAGGGGGGGGGACAGCAGAGGCAGAGTCCCAGAGGAGGGACAGGAAGCGTGGCCCAGTTAGGGACCTGAAAAAGCTCTGAGCAGCTTTAGCAAGGGGAGGAGGGGCGGCAGCCTCTTGGTCCCCACGGGGAGCTCCTGAACAAGTTTTAAGCAGGGAAGCGATGGGATTCAATCTGCACTTTAGAAAAGTCACCATAGCAGCCGAGTAAATATTAGAGCAGTGTAGCCCAGGAGGGCGTTCTGGGAGATCTGGGAGGGAGGCGACTGCTCCGAAGTAAGGAAAAGGGCCAGGTCCCTGCCTGGGCAGCTGAGAACAGTGGCGTCCTCCATGCGACTGGGCTCAGACAGACCCCTGTATGGGTAGGGAGGTGTGTGTGGGGGAGGGGAGCCGGACAGTGTTTGTGCACCTGGAACACAGGCAGTGTAGTGGGAGAAGTGGTGGGAAAACCTGGAGGGCAGAGCTTCCCAGAAGCCCAGAAGAGCATTTTAGGACAGAAGGAATGCAAGTCATGTGGACAGTGATGTCAAAGATCAAGAATGCCAGGACTAGAGGGTGGCCCTGGACTCTGCACCCAATTCACTATGCTGCTGGTGGCGGAACAATGGGCTTGGGTGCCTGATGGCAGCAGGGCCAGGGAGAGGAGGCAGGGGACGGTTCCGTGAGACTGGCAGTGGCGGGGACAAAAGTGACGGCTGGGGGAGGTGTGGGGTCCAGGAACATGGGAGAGAACTGAGTATGTTACAGGATGGTGGGGTGGAGTCCACAGGTAGGAGGCAGCTGAAGAGACAGGAAGAAGGGCTGAGCAACCAGGCGCCCCTCTTGAGTAGGTGGGAGAGGGTGGGACCCAACAGGATGAAGCAAACCAGCCTCAAGCAGGAAGAGAATCCCTCCTTCACTTAACAGGAGGCAGGACAAGAAGGCACTTAACATCTGGACAGGAGCAGCAATTCTGCTGGTTCCCACTCACTCTGTTAAGAGTATCAACTAAAGACACAGGATAAGGCATTTAAGAAAGACACGGAGAGTTCAGGCCAGTCACTGTGGCAAAATGCAGAGAGAGAAGCCTAAGGAAACAAAAGAACCAGTGGGCAGAGCCTATGGCCCAGCCGAGGCTGCTGCACAGGGTCGTAGGCTGGATGGGGGGGACTGTATAATTTCTCCAGCAGCCCTCAGACAGCAGGAGCAGAGTCCTGCCAGGTCATGCAAAGGAAGGCCCACGGGTGTTCAGCGGCCACAAGAGGGAGGAGCGGGGGAGAAGCCAGGAACCCGGATGGGGCAGGGAATGTGTGCAAAGCGCTGGGAGGACTGGAGTTCAGAGAGCAGGGTGGTTGTGCTTAGGATTTCCAAGGTAGAACAGGTAACTTTAGGAAATGACCCAGTCTAGGCTGTGACAGTGGCGGTGGGTGAAGCCGGGCAAAGGAGAGATCGTTAGAGTACTAAATGAGTCTTCCATGATGGAGACAGAGAGCTTGGGTGTGGAAGGAGGAAGGCGGGGTGATATACTGACTGTCCTCAGCCCCAAAGGAAGGGAGCTCAGAGCCTCCCTTCTTCACACCGTCTGCCATGTGCTGCCAGCAAACGAGCATAAGGCAAACCTTTCTATCCATCATTTATCGAATCTGCTACACAGCCTTATTCTATGGGGTGGGGGGTGGGGCTGGGGGACTGAGGCTCACTGGCTGAGAACTTTCCCAAGATCAAAGAGCCTGAACATGCTGGACCCAGAATTTGAGGTTCAGGCTTCCGAACCCCACATCACAGACAGACAGGGTAGATTGTGTTATTTGTGCTCCGGCAATCACTCGTTCCCGCGCAAGGGCTCGCTAATTGTCCCCCAACCATCTCCAAGGCGGAGGGGTCACAGGCCGCCTGCTGCTGGCTAATGAGTGAGGCTGCCTACTGACTGGCGTTTGGTCCTTGCTGATGTGGAGGCCACGGTAATTGCCCAGAGCCCATTAAAAAGAGACTGAAACGTGACAGGCTAGTAGTTCCAGAACAAACACCTCAAAATATCAGTATTTAAGGAAACAGGAGCCCAGAATTTACATTTCTAAAAGAGCTGACTTGATCATCTGCAACAGGAAAAATCCCTTCCTTCCTACATTTCCAAACAAAGCTGCCAGTGTTTTCATTCCAAGAACACAATTTCATTTTAAGGAGGGCCAGGACCCACCACACTTGTTTGAGGGAGTGAAAAAAATATTGGAGTCACAGTCCTGGAATGATTAAAAAAAAAATGAGGAAATAAAATGGAACAATCATCTTGTAGACCACATTAATAAGCAAATTGGCCATCAGCATTAACTGGACTGAAATAATTTGGTATTTATTTATTCCGATGCCAAGAAGACATAGTGGAAAAGCCTGGAAGAGTCCAGAGGTTGGGAAGAGGTCTTTTCAGGTTGACACACTCTAGGTGAATTTGAGCCGTGTCCTGGGGTTTCACACCATACTTGGCAAGACTTGCTGGGGCCACGAACAGCCCGGGCCAATGGGCAGTCACTCTGCACAGTGCACACAAGCCCTGTGGCCGCTGCCTGGGAGGCAATAGCACATTCTGGAGTAATGGGACATGCCCCACCTGTCCTCACTTACTACAGTCCCGGGTAAATGTTGTGTTCATTATTCTTATCATACTCGACCAGACACAGCATAATTTTCTGTCCTCAAATACTTTGGTTTGAAGAGAATGCACTGTCCCTAGCGTCTTTGTGGACTTCAGTCTCTGCCCCATTTGAGCATCAGCACATGCTGTGCCAGGGAACCTCCACATTCCCAGCTGGGTCCCTCCAAGCCTGCAGGTGGAAGGCTGAATCTCACTTCTCAGCTCCGATTTTCTCCCCCAAGCCAGGCCCCCAGGTCCGCAGCCCCACGGGGAGAGAATCTCAAGATTGTTGGGATGAGCAGGAGTGAGAAGGCGAAACCGTGGGTCAGCCGGTTAGCCTTTCTATCATCTTCCTGGTCCCTGAAATTCTGATCTTCACTGGGAGAAAAGGCCATCGTCCATGTCATGAAGAAACTGGAAACACACCTCAGACACCCCCACTCTCGTCTCTAACAGGAACATTTTTAAATAGTAAATTTCAAATCGGGCACTGAACCTAGACACAGTACTCTCCCTATACACACCTTTGTAAGCCCCTTTGCTTACAGACTAAGCAAATTTACCACATACACTTTTAAAATGTTATCAAATCACATGAAGAATATTCAGGAATTTTTCACTTTTGAAAATTCAAGGGATACCAGGATAGCTGAGGTTGAGCTCTTGCCTTTGAAGAGGTCCAGGGTTCGATTCCCAGCCCCAGCCCGTGCAAACCCACATGCTGAACTGTGGGCACAACTGGTACCCACTGGGATGGCTCAGTAGTAAAACTTCTCACCTCCCATGCAGGAGGCCCCCAGTTCGGTTCCTGGCCCGCACGGCCCCACATACACCTGTGTGGAATGAAACCACGTCACAACTAATGGTGCACAACTATGGAAACTCTTCTGGGCCCTCCCCCTTCTCTTTCTCTCACCTTCTCTCAAACAATGAAATAAAGCTTCCAAAAAAAAAAATTCAAATCACTAAGGTCAACGCTTATCAATTGCCAACACTGTGCTTTAAGGCACACTGTCCTTTTCTCTCTTTCAATCTGCTCAGTGGTGACTTCATGCTTACGGATTTGGGATGACATTTGAGATTCACCTTCTCAGTTCTGCCAAGAACCATAAAAGCACACAGCATTCTGGTCCCTCTCGCCTTCCAGCTCCAGCTTGGGAGCAGATGCCTCCATTCATTTCTTTGGTGTTGGAGAAACTTGACCCCAGCAGTCCTCTACTACCTACTTGACAAACAGATCACCTCTAAAGATCTTTAACACCAGGATTGTTCAATTCTGTAAAATGCTTTCTGATTTACAGGTTAAAATGGAATTAAAATTCCATTTAGAACGTGTGTGAGATCTAGGCATGACCCCAACTCTTCCATGCCAGGCTCCTCACACCCACAGCCAGGAGTCCTGAGCCTCCACCAGGGCACATCAACCCTCTGACTGGCCTTGGGCGGCCCCCACGCTCCCTGGTCCTGTACCCACACGAAACCTTCTGCACGCTCCCTGCTCCAGCTCTTGCTTCCGCACAGCAGCTGGGGGATCCCCGGAAGAAGGTCAATCAATGCATGTCACCCCCCTGCTCAGAATCCTTTAGCATGATCCTTCCAATCATAGTCATTACAATCTCCACTCCTAACCCCCACCAACCCCTCATGCAAGTCCATTTCCCCAGCGGCTCCCTGAACTCTAGCCATACTGGGCAGCTGGCAGAGGTCTCGACACTTGCCATTTGCTTTGCCTGGGACATTCTGCCTCTGTATTTCCCAAGGCTCATCAGACCCTCCCATCCACCCACCCCCTCTGTTAGTGTCTGCTCACCCACAGCCTCCCTAAACATGTCTGGTAGTCACCCTTGCCTCCCTTAGCGATCACCCCCAGTCTCTACCTGGAATTACATCCGACATCTGGTACTCATTTCTGTCTCTCGCCTGTCCCCACACCTGGACTGCCTCGTTAATGTCATATCACAACAGATGGCCCAGGGAAGCCACTCCGCATACACTTAGCAATCATTCTTCTAAGTAGATCTCCAGCTCCCATTCTGCCAAGAGCGCCCCGACTTCCCCCACAGGTGACCCTTACCTGCTGAAGACCTACGGACTCAGAACAAGCATGCTTCTGGAATAAGCAGAACCCACTCAGCAAGCACACGGGGGCATGGCCTGTAGGGCTATAGTCTACCAAGGGGGTGGGGGTGAAGGGTCTTCCTACTTAATCGCGCCCCTACTCCAGGCAAGGCTAGGGAAGTGACAAAAGGTGGTTCCTGGTTTCCTTTCCCAGTCTCTGAATTTGCGGAGAAATCTATGTGAACAATTAAATGGGTGCCCAGTTCTGTATCTCTCTTCTCATGTCGATCTAACTCTACAGATTGGCTCTAGCACTTTTCCAAAATCTCTTTTACAACTAAATAATTCTTAAAATCCAAAAGCAGAATTTTCTCTGGAACAGTTCCATTTACTTGCTTTTGAAGATAAGTGCCCAGGTTAAAGGGAGGAGCTTTTCTCAAACTACTTCTGACAGGTGTAGCTATTATTAGAGTAAGAAATGACACTAAGATATGAATGTATCATTTCATTATTTTTGAAATAAAAATATGATTTTGTGTCATGGTTACAAAATTAAATAAACATATCAAAACATCAGCACTTTGAAATAAACAGTGGGACTATAATGAAGATTGCATTATTATGAGCTTTAAAGGACATCGCTGGGGTTCTAGCACACAAAAGCACCTATCCTACAGAAATTCAGTCCCCCAGAACAATCATTTAAGTCAGTCTGATATGGACTGTACTTGTGATCGCAAGCGCAGATGTGGGTTACTCTAAAAGTGAGGAGGGAGGCCACCGGCAAGCTTACAATAAAAGTTGATCACAGAGATCCAGGACAGCAGTGGCAAGAGAGGGCATCAAACTAACAAGGCAGAAACCATGTGTGAAAATAAACAAAAATAAGCCGTAGTCAACCCCTGACCGGCTCATCAGTCTGTTCCCGTTACAAATGGCCCTACAACCACCGACCACTACACCACAGAGCAAAGAGGACAGAGGACAAAAGTTAGCCATGTCACTTAAAACAGGCAGTTGTCCAAACAATCTCCAGTGTATGATCACCCTCAGACTTACCTGTACTCCTTATATTTTCTATGAAACGCTGAGATTCACTGTTAACCAAACATGAACAAACTTTCTTCATGTCCCACTATGCCCTTTTCTAGTTCCACACAGGCATAAATAAAAACGACCTCAAAGGAGAAAAAAAGGAAGTACGGGAAGGAGGGAGGGAGAGAGAGGGAGAGAGGGATAAGAACAAAGAGAGAGAGAGAGAAAGGGGGAGAGAGAAAAGGAAAAGAAAAGGAAAAGAGGAAGACAGAGACAGCAGAGAGAGAAAAACAGAGAAAGACGGAGAGACAAAGAAAGAGGGGGAAAAGCACAGAGAGAAGAAACACAGAGAAAACAGAGGAGGGAGGTAGAGAATGAACATCAGAGAGAAAATGGAGCAGAAAGACAGAGAAAGAGACAGAAAAGGAAAAAGTTCATGGGAAAAAAGAGTGATGTGCTTCATGGAAAAGCTATTTGTTAGTGAGCGGCTTTCTCCCTGAACTGCATTATGCCATATGTGGGAAGTGAACAGGCTGGAACTCGGCCTAAGAACATCTGCCTCTCGGACTTTAACAGCCCTAATAATAGCACAGCTGGTGTCCCCAGCCTGATGAGCTCACCACCCATGTGACCACTCCTTCTCCAGCAGGTCCTCCCGGGAGAGGAGGCCCCAGCGAGGGGTCAGGTCCCGCCCCTCTGCCTTTCCCCTCCTCCAGGCCTTCATTCTCCCTTTCCTGAAACCACCCCCACTGTATTCCCCAACTAAATTGCTCTGATCCAGTAGTGTCTTTGGACAGATAGGTTCTTAACATGAAAGGCAAATATCAAAAATAAAAGATGGGGACATCACTACAGACCTTCTAGACATTAAACAGATAATAGTTACGCTGATCAATTCAACAGCTTCGATGAAAAGGAGAACTCCTTGAAATACACAACTTAACAAAACGAACACAAAAGCCCATTGCCTAGTAAAGAAATGGAACTCCTAATGAAAACTTTCCTCCTACTTCAAAAAGCCAGCATGTCACCAAGGGTGTCCTGCTGCTGCGGTACTGGGCCCAGGAGTCCCGGTTACTCACTGTCTGGGGAGGATGTCGCTGATAGGGAGGCTGCCAGCCAGGTTTGACTTCCCCACTGCCCACTGCCTGTTGCTAGGAGGAAACCCCTCAACAGCACAATTGGAAAGGGGCTGGGACAAGAACAAAGAAGTGGGGTTTTACAAAGTTGGAAAGTTTTAACCCTTTCTGGTATAACTTTTTAAAAGCGAATTCCCATCACAGTACAGGTTCAAACGTTCTCTACCACTTAAAGAAACTGTACCCTAGCATTGGGAAGGGGAAGGATTTCAGCTTTTGTAAGGGGAAGCCCAGGAGAAAGTGACGGAGAGGGGACTCCTGTTGGCACTAATACAGTCAGTGTCCATGGCAATCAGAAGGCCAGCTGAAAAATCTGGGATCGTTCTCTCAGTCCTGGCCACACGTTCTGACCACAAGGAAGAGCAAAATGGACATGACACATGGGGCTTACTCACCACAAAAGACAAAGAACGCCACATTTCAGTAATCACACTTGGTAACATACAATAGCATGGGTAGAGTTGTAAGCACCCAAAACCAAGGATAGGAAATTGCTAGATTCTATCCCTGCCCACCAAGTAATTATATCAGCAGCAATCTCAAGATTGCTAAAAGGTGGGCAATCATTAACTTCTTTTTACTGCTAAACACTGTTATACACTAAAGACAGTGGTTTTATACCTTGTTAATGCTGTGAATGAGTATCTAAGCCTTGACGATTTCCTGCTGTTATTTATGTATAACACTAATGCCCCTGTTGCCATAAGTTAAAATGCCACTGCAAAATTGACAAAAATTTGAAGAACAATTACAGTATTTCAAAGACTATAATTACTTCTACACAGCATTCCTTTTTTGCTGGAATGTTTAATATAGTAAGAAGAAACATTTTCCAAAACACAGAATAACTGTTTCCATTCACAAAATGCTGAAAACATTCACATAACCAATTTCTATTTCACTCTTTATCAACCTGTCCTTTCACTTTCACTCCTTTTAGGTCATACACCAGATCAAGTGTAAGGTTCTCAAGCCTTCGAGAATCCTTCTGGTCCCATCTTCAGGCCCACAACTGTGCCTTGCCAATGAATATCAGAGCCAGAGGCAGCAGGAAAATTAGTTAATACCTATTCTGTCTTTATTAAGAAATTTTGTATTTTGTTCACTATAATGCTGTGGCATTAGATTTTTAAAAATATTACACCAAAATAATATTTAAATTTTATGACAACAGTTCCTCTCATCCCCTTATAAATTTTGTACCTTTGGTAAGTGTCCTGTCATTTCACCCAAGTCCAGGCCTGGCCCACAACAGTTAACAATACACCTGGGTGAGCCAAAGGAAAAATAAACACCCAGGCTTCACTAACTACCCTGAAGACTGGACAAGAGCTGCCTGAAGGACCATCTACAGATGTGTGTGTGTGTGTGTGTGTGTGTGTGTGTGTGTGTGTGTTCTAACTCAGGGGTCCCCCACCCCTGGGGCCACAGACTGGTCCATGGCCTGTCTGGAATCGGGATGCACAGCCCGTAAGCAGTGGGCAATGGAGTGAAGCTTCATCTGTATTTACAGCCGCTCCCCATCGCTCCCATTACCACCTTAGCCCGCCTCCTGTCAGATCAGCGGTGACATTAGATTCTCATTGGAGCGTGAACCCTATTGTGAATTGCACATGTGATCTAGGGTTCACAGAAGGCTCTAGATGGGACCGCCTAGTTGCAAAAAAAACAAGTTCAGGGCTCCTACTGATTCTGCATTATGGTGACTTGTATAATTATTTCATTGTATGTTACAATGTAATAATAGAAATAAAGTGCACAATAAATGTAGTATGCTTGAATCATCCCCAAACCATTCCCCCTCCCGCCCCCTCTGCCTGTGGAAAAACTGTCTTCCATGAAACTAGTCCCTGGTGCCAAAAAGGTTGACTACTGCTGTTCTGACTCCAACACTGGAGGGTGGGGGGAGGGGGATGGATGAAAACTATAAATTAGAGCAGTTATATTCTATGGAACAAATATTTTACATCATGTTGCATTAAAATCTAATAGTTGCCAAATTAACTCTATTATTGCTCTATTAATTTTTACGTACCTGTACACTTCGTATGGCCAACAGCCTCTCATAGGTAACATCACTATTCTGACCCTTAACACAGAATAGTTTTGTGTTTCTAACTTCCTGAAAATGGAAACATACAGTGTGTACTTCTGTGTCTGGCCTCTTTTGCTCAACAATTTGTATCATCCATTTGTTGCATTATTAGTATTACATTCTTTTTGTATTGCTGAGCAGTATTCCATTGTATGGACATACCACAACTGGTTAATACAGTCACCAGTTAATGGACCTTAGGGCTCTTTCCAGTTCTGGACTATCATAAGCAGAGCTACTGTCAACTACGTACCCAGCATTCACTTCTGTTGTGAACAAGCCCAGAAATGAATCATTGGGCTGTAATGGATATGTTCAGCTGTAGAAAACACTGCCAATTTTCCAAGTGGTTGTTCCTTGTATGAGGTTTCCAGTTGTTCCATGTCCTCACCAACAGCTGTCTTGTTAAGTTCTTAGTTTATCCATTCTGATGCGGCTGCAGAGGCATCTTTGCTAAAACAAGAAATTTCTAATTCCCCCCAATTTTTCCATGATCATATAACGCTGATGGTGCATGCTGTAAAAGCTCAAGTAGGTGGATAAGAATCACAAGAAAGTGCAGTAAACTTTCTGATTCTGTGCTCATTAATTTCAGGAATCCATAAAATAGGGACACCCATGAGATCAGTGTACATGATACTTGGCAGCGAAACCTGCAAATTTCCATGAACACTGCAAGAATTCTTATAATCCAGATGTTACCATAAGATGTCCACAATGCTAAGCCAGCATCTATTCAGAGCCATGGAAAACTGAGTGATCAACTCTACAAATATTTGCGCACCTACTATGTACAGACAAACCCAAAGAATATTTTATCTTACTTTATCTTACTTGGCCTCTCACAGCATTTACTCCATGAGCCCCTTCACTGTAAGAACACACTCTCCCCCAACACTTCCGGTCTCCTCCTGGTCAACCTCTGGTCAGTCCTTGTGAATTCTTCTACATATGATATCAATCCTGCTACACGGATGCACCCCGAACCCTGACCTCACACTCGGATCTCCCTTCCAAGAGTCAGGCCCAAATATCCCACTGCTCCACTTATGCACTTGGAAATTTCACAAGCACATCAAACTCAGCACCTTCAAAACAGGATCCTCCAGAGAGTCCTCACCCTGCACAACTAAGTGACCGTCATCCAATCCAGAAATCTCAGCCTCATCCTTGACTCTGCCCCTCCCTCACCTGACCAATCACATCCACACAATCACTTAACTACCCCAGGGGAAGTTGCTGTCCTCTCTCACAACACCCCTGCCCTGCCATGGGCCTTCTCTTTGGAAAGTCTACAACTTGCAGCCCTTTTCCACCCTAGTCACCACATGGCGATGTAACTTCCGGTCTGTGTGGGGGTAATTCTCAGACGTGATTACACTGGTCATTCTCTGGCCTGCTGCCACTTGCCAAACAGAGAGTTCAGTACACCATACAGAATAAGTCTGATTATAAGATAACCAAACTCCCAGGAATATTTCTTTTCTTCATCCCCTTCCATATCAGTATCATTTCTCTTCCAGGGAACATTCAATAATTGCAGTGACATTCCTCTTATAAAGTAATTTCTCTTTTAATAATATAAACTGTTTTTCCTAATTTCCAAGGACAGTATAAACACATCTACTGCATTAGTCAACATTAGCCTATTTTCCCAATGATTTGCTTGTCACACTTTTTTATCTGCTGTTATAACAGTAAGAATATTTTGTTTGTTTTCTCAAATAGATATTTTCTCAAATATTTAACACCAAACTACACTTTGTCCACAAGAGAACTTGGAAATGTCTTGGTATTTGTGTCCAAATATCAAGTCCTAAGGGATTACTCTCCTGCCTTGGAATTCTTGCAAAGTTAACTCTTTCCTTTCCTTTCCTTTTCCTTTCTTTCTTCCTTCCTTCCTTCCTTCCTTCCTTCCTTCCTCCCTCCCTCCCTCCCTCCCTCCCTCCATCCCTCCATCACTCCCTCTCTTTCTCTTTTTTTTAAGATTGACTTTATTGTTTTGGACAGAGAGAGTGAGAGAGAAGGGGGACAGCCCAGAGCAGTCTCCAGTTATACGTCATCAGTATTCAACATGGTTTTGTTCTACACAGGTGGGCAGGGCTCACCCCTGCGAGAACCAAACTGAGGGCATCCCACATGGGAAGCACACCCTAGTCCAGTATGTGGGTCCCAATGGGCAGGGGGGCAGAGGCTGGGACTAGGACTTGATCCTCGGAGCCTGGGGCTGAAAAGCAAGCCCTCAACCCAATGAGCCATCCCAGCTTCCCCATCCCTTCCTTCTCAAAGGAGGAAAGTTAGTTGTCAGATGAGCAAAAACCATAGGCCACAACCCTGCTTAGGTCACAGGGGCTATTCCTGTTAGTGGCATAAACATGAAGGCCAGCAATGCCACTGGGTCATGGCATGGAATATGTGCTCTGAGATTACTTGTGGATGAATGGATCATAGGAGTTTGGTAACAGCAATGATAATGGCTAACACAAAATGCTCTCTCTGAGCCTGGTATCCATATTAACTCATGTAATCCACATAATAACCATATAAAATTATGGTTCAGGATTCCTTGCTGGGTTCAGCATTGACAAATACCAATCTTAAAGGGGGACAAAAAGGAAGATGGCATTAAACACACCAACAGTGTTCTCCAGTTTATCCAAACAGCTAGTGAAATCAGGAAGTTTGTATTTTTTAACAAATGGCTGAAAATAAGGCTGCACCCCATTCAGGTCCATAAAACAGCACTGTACAATTCCCATAGTAGTCAGCATTTCATTTACGTAAAACATATTCCAGAGGCAAAGGTTGAAATGAAATACCCACCATCCAGGTGACACTCATTTCTTCTCTACTATGAAAGCCCCTAAGCCACTTGTTGAGAAATTCCACACCCAAATGAAACACAGACACAGCTCTGTGCGTCACACATATAATAACAAGTTGCTCATTTTCCTGCTCCCCACCTTTCCTCTAAATCTGTTTGATTGTTTGGTGTTTTTAATCCCTCGGCACAAAGCATACCAATCCAAGTTTGTAACATGACAAGAATATGCCTGTCCCTTTAGTTTAGTTTAAGTAAACCTCCAATTTTCTTTCAAGGTTTGCAATTCTACAGGCCCTTATTTTTGGACCCCACTTTTAATAATAATTTTTTTAAATAGCCCTTGACATAACTGTGCTGCCAGCAGATCTCTGCAGCAAACACCCCCACTCAAAGTCAAGGCAAACCAAAATCATTCTTAGAATTCTGCACTCGGAATCACAAAACGTAGTGTATAATCTCACTGAGCTGCCTTTTGACTGTTATTCTCTTGAGTTCGTTCCCCAACTCACACACTCCAAATTCCATTCAAAGTCACTGGGAGGAGGGAATCAATGGAGGGAAAAACACAGTGACCATAACACAAGAGTAGTTTCTGGAAACCTTATTAATCTGAGTCCCACCACACTTACTAAATGGATTGAATAAGGCCCCCAGAATGAACCAGCAACCAGGAGCAAGGGCTGAAGTACGAGCTCCTAATACCAGTACTTCTGGAATTCCCCACAGCTCAAAGCAAGGCCAAGACCATGGCCAGCATTAGGAGAACAGAATGAAGGGAGAAAAGTGACTCAGAAGAAATAAGCATTTCACACCCATTAGGATAGCTAACATATTAAAAACAAACAAACAAACACCCAGAAACTAACAAATGATGGGGAGAATATGAAGAAATCAGAACGCTTCTTCATTGCCGGGAGGAATATAAAATGGGGCAGCCACTGTGGAAAACAGTATGGTGATGCCTCAAAAATTAAACACAGAATTACCACAAGATCCAACAATTCCACTTGTGGGTATAGACCCAAAAGAAGTGAAAGCAAGGTCTCAAACAGATATATGTACACCCACGTTCATAGCGATATTATTCACAATAGTCAAAAGATTGAAGTAACCCACATGTCCATCAAAGGATGAAGGAATAAACTGGTATATACACACCGTGCAATATTATTCAGGCTTAAAAAGGAATGAAATTCTGACACATGCTGCAACATAGATGAACCTTGAAGACACCACGCTAAGTGAAATGTCAGATACAAAAAGACAAGAACTGTATAATTCCCCTTATGTGAGGTTCCTGGAGTAGTCAAATTCATAGAGACTGAAAGTGGAATGGTGGTTGCCCTGGGCTGAAAGGAGGATGGGGAGTGAGTGTTTAACCAACACAGTTTCAGTTGGAGAAGATGGAAAAGTGCTGGAGATGGATGGGGGTAATATTTGCACAACAATGTGAATGTGCTTATATACGAGCACTGTCTGAAAAGTCTCCAGCCATGTACTGTGAAAAATAGTGGCATTTATGGCTGGATTTTCTTCTGGACAGCCCTTGTAGACTTAACACTTTTTTTTTTTTTTTTTTTTAAAGAAATAAGATGGTCACTGCATTAGGGATTTCCTTTCATCATTACTGCTGGGGGACTTGGGCACCTTGGGGGCAACAAAAAGAATTCGACAAGGTCAGATTAGCTGATCCCACCTCCACAGAAGGCTATGGAAAGACAGGGTCAGCTCAGAGCTCCGCCCCTGCGAGGGAGGGACGGAGGGCGAATTAGAGGCTGCACACACTGGGGCCAGAGCCACTTCCCTTCCATGTAGCTTCCATCCTGTCACTCTTATCTTGTGACAGCCTGTATTCACAATGCACATGACCTGGTGTTAGAATTGTTCAACAGAGAGTAGGTGGTGGATGGGTAGGTGCATGGACGCTTCAACTACTCCACAGAATTTGGGGAGAACTGCCTGTCACTGCTCTGGCTCAAAACATCACCCAGTCTGAGCTGTGTGTGGAGGTGGGTGGGGGGTGGTCAGTGACTAGCTGGGTTCTGGACAGCTTTTCCCCACTCGTGGCTTAGAAAGAGAGGTGTCCCTTCTCTTCCTGGACCCTTCCAGTCTACAGTTCACTGAACACAATTCCAGGAAGGGAAGAGGTGGGCGTTGGGGAGGGGGTGGGCCCCGCAATCTTTACAGAGAGAAGCCCGAGCCCCTCTCCTTTCCATAGCGGGCAGGGGGTGAATCTGACTTCAGCACCAACTCTCCCACGTAGCGAGGAGCAGGTATGTGGGGCCGCCGGCCCTTCCTAACACTGCGAAGTCTGGCCTGTGCGTGAGTAACAAACATCAACCTTGAAGGGGCTTCTGAACATTAATACCACTTGAGGATGTGTTTAAAATGCAGATTCAGCTTTAACAGGCCTGGGGTGAGGCGGTGAGGGGGTCTGAGATTATGTGGGTCTAACAAGCTCCCTCCCAGGTGTGCCAAAGCTGTAGGCCACCCCCCACCCTCACCCCCACCCCCACCCCAGCCCCCCCAACTTGGGAGCAGTGAGGCCTTACCCTCCTGCAATCAGCAGGAACCAAAGGTCCCGCAGAAAGAGGAACAGTCAGGGTGTCCCTCTCATGAGCATCACGCTCTTCCCACGGCCATTCCCCACCCAGCCACCTGGTTGCACTAGATGCAGTACTACTATTAATACAAAAGGGTAGATTCATGTATGAAATTAATGGTAAATGACCACTGCTTAGATATCTCTGGTACAATATTTGAGGTTCAAAAGTAAATAATATCAGAAACTTCTCTAAAAAGATACAATAAATGTTTTCTAAATGAAAAGAAAAATTAAACTTCTTCTACACATTAAATGCTGGCAGATACTAGCATAATACCTACTGAGTTTTCAAGTGAAAAGTTAGGACCCAAGACATTTTTACTCACTCAATAGGAGCAACAGAAAGACATCTCTGAATACTCAAGGACTCAGTATTCTTCGTGAATGCCCAGAGCACGGTCTTCCTTAACATTCAAATCCAGATAATTTACATTCTGGTGGTTCTTTAATTCACTAATATACCTACTTCCCTTCAGTACTGGAGCAGTCTTTTTAGATATCAATACAAAATCCATTTCCTCTACGAAGAAGATTAATCACCTATTACCTTCTGCTTTTAAATGCCCTGGCTTTTCATAAAGTCTAGAACTAGAAGCAACACTAGAAATAATCCAGCTCCAAGATTCTCAAACTGGGGTACACACATTTAGGCTGCAGGGAGCCCCCAGGGCCCCAGGGAAAATAAAGTACATATTCCTCGAATGCTTTTCAACTCAAAACAGAAATTTACATTATTATAGTATTAAAATAAACAAGATAAACCCCACATTCTGTGCTTCATCACTGAACACTGAAAAGTGCTGTAAACCTCAAGTTAAGCCTCCCGATCCTCCTACAATGGGGCACGTTTAAGAAGCATCAGTATAAATCATTTCACAGCTTGAGACATGGAGGCTGAAAGACTCCCGAAGGCTGTCAATGGCCTCCTGAGAAGTCACCATTTGCTTGTCTTCACCAAGGAGATTTATAAGTGCTTCTCAGAAACATTCTCACCACTAACCAGGAGAGGCTGGGAACAGCCCTTCCTAGAATGCTGGACAGAATGCCCACGAAGGATTTTAAGAGCTCACCTTCCACCGCAGGTGCACTATTAACAAACACATAATTAAGTGAGCTTCCCAGTGAATAATGCCACATGGCCTTCATAGGACACATGTCAAAGCCTTTCTTTAAGCAGCTGCACAGTGTTTGGGATTATATGTAGCTCAGAGGCATTCAGATCTACATGTTATTATCTACTGTCTTCATTCAAACTTTGAACTTTTCAACAGTACAGGTGGCCTCCATTTGGATATACTTAATAAGAAGACAAGTCTGAATGGGGAACATTTCTTCCAAAAGAAAGAAAAAAGGGGGAAGGAACCAGAAGATCCATTCAGCTGAATGTCTCTATACAAAAGACACTCACCCGACTATAAAATAAAATTATGAGCCCTGAGGTAGGTGGACACAGTTGTCCCCTAACATCTTCATCTTCTCAAAGGAGCATTCCTCTGTCCTCCCTCATGACAGTCAGGTGCATGCCAAGGACAGATGAGTTCTGCAGATCAGGATCCATCTTCAAAACCAAGGGTCATGTCATCATGATGTCTGAAGAGGCTGGCCATTGTCACATTATCCCCAAGTTGATTAAACATCCCCCCAGAGTGTTAAACTGCAGGCCAGGTGAAAGGATTGATTTAACGCCTGCACACTCAGTCAGTTTCTTTCTTTCTCCCCCCTCCCCCCTTTTTCCTTCTTTTTCCAAAGATTTATTTCATTATCTGAAAGAAGGGGCGGGGAGCAGAGCAGTCTTCATAGTTGTGCATAATTAGCTGTGATCAATTTCAGTGAACTCTTCTTCCTGTGCCTTTCTCAACCAAGTCCTAAAGGGGAAAAGAGAACTGTCCCCTGTAGGAAGAGTGACCACCTGCCTGCTTGCCCTCTGTGTCTGTCTTAGGAGCTAGAGGGAGCAACAGAACAATCAGGTCTATGAAATACTGGCAGCTAATGGCGCAGAGGAAGCCCAAGGTCTGCACTCCACCTTGGGAGCATGCGGTCATAATCATGAGCCCAGATTCATCTACCAATTGCAGAGACCTACTATGTGCACAGTCCGGGGCAGGGGTTCAGATTGCAGTGACAGGAAGAAAGTCCACATCGAATGGAAAACACCAAGACGCTGTTAGGTTGGAAACAAACAACACGTTTAGGAACTCCTTTCCATTCAAGCAATGCTTTTATTTTCAGAGCCCTTTTACATGGCCTGATTTGACCCTCACAATAAACCTGTAAGACAAATAATAATTATCACTGTAAGATCTGCTTTATCATCCCTGTTGGGGCTCAAAAAGGTTACTAAGTCACAAACCTAGTCATGTTGGAAAGAGACCTGAAAACCCTCACAGGTCACTTAGTCAAACTTTTACTGACACTTTCACTAAAAAACTCTTTAATCCTTCCACAGTCCAACGAGGTTTGCTTTTGTTCTTTGGATAGCGGGCAATCCCAGAGAGGGGAAAGCCGGGTCAGAAAGGTTAAATAAGGGCCCAAGGTCACCGAGCCAGTAAAGGGAAAGAGGAGCTGGGATTTGAATCCAGGTTTCCCACTCCAAGGCCACTGTCCTTTTAGAAGGAGCATGAGCAACACAGCCAGGGCGGATATACTATCCAGGGAGAGCTGAGGGTGGGAACCAAATCTCACAAGTCCCTGGGGCATCAAACAGGAAATGGCTAGTGCTGGCCCAGCTGAAATCCAACTCTTGCCAAACCTACTGCCCCTGGACATGGCTTTCTAACCCAGCTCAGCATCCCCAGCCTGCATCAGCGGTCCGGATAGCTGTCTACACTTGTCTGGGGCACCTCTATGATAAGGCAGGGGTCAGTGATCAAAGGGCACACAAATATGACCTTTGCAAAACAAAAGAGGAAGGTGCCATCTGTCACTCCAGGTCCAACTCTGTACTTGCCAGCCATGCTCCCCACCTGTCGTCATGGTCCACTGGAAATGGGGGGGACCCTCCACAGCGCAGACTGCTCAGGGCTGGTCATTGCCCAGTCGGGACACCTCCCTCTCTGCTGCTAATGTAGCAGGAAAGAACCCTGTTCCTAGCTTGTTTCCCTGTGGTATCTGTCATACCCCAGACAAGCAAAGGAGCTACGGGGAAAAAGCACCCGTTCTGCCTGCAAACTCCTTTACACGTGTGTCTGAAGCAATTAAGTTCTGGTAAAGCATATCAGAAAAAAAACTTTAAAAAAAAATCAGAGGCTGAACACTCAGACTGAGGGGGCGCTGAAAGTGGCCGCTGGTTTCAGTTTCTGGACAAGTGCACTGAAAGTTTCTAAAACGCGAGTCGGGCTCAATGGGTAGGGGGCATCCTGTCCGGCCCCTAAACACAACCTTACAAAAACCGAAACAATGCACTTCACTACATTTAACTTAACCGGCAAGAGGCTGACCTTGGAGATTCGAAAATAATTCTAAAACTCGTGTCAAAAGAAGTGACGGGGGGAACTTGTTAAATCTCAGGGTGGAAAGTGGGGGTGGGGGTGGGGTTCCGGAAAGCCATGTGTCCGGTCATCCCTGACACCTCCGGGTGTCGGTTACACGAGTTTTGCGGATGAGTGGGGATCGCGGTGCTCGCGCTCTCCCGGGCTCAGCTGGGCGCTCTCTGAAGGTCGCCTCACTGTCACCTCGGAGTGCAGGAGCCCGGAGTCCAGGGTACGCGGAGTAGCCAACACGATGCCCACAGGCACCTCTCTGCGCCCCGGAGGGCCTCCCGCAGGTGCGGCCGGCACAGCAGATGCACGGCCGCCGCCGGGTCCCAGCTCCCGGGCCCTCCGCCGCCACATCACGCGCCCACACGCCCAGAACACCCGCATCCTTCCCCCAACCGGTCCCCGGGCCCGATGCGCCTGAGGCACCGGCAAGCAGACTCCGGGCTTACCCGACACAGGCGCACGGAGCGCGGCCCCGCAGCAGGCGCGGCCCCGGGGACCTCGGGCGCGGGGCTGTCCGGGCGCTCGGCTCTCCTGGCCACTGCCGCTCGCTTCGTTGTCCTCGGCCCGGCCCCGGCCGCCCGGCGGCTCCGGTTTCCTCTCCTGCAGCAGCCGTCCGGGCGGCACCCGGGCGCACGCGGGGAGGTCTGGCTTCGGCTCCTCCTCCTCCGGCTACCCGCCCGCCGACTGGGCGCTCCCGGGCTTGGGGTCCGGGGTTCCGGGACGCGGGGGTCTTCGGGGCGCCGCGCTCCCTCCCGTGCGCAGCCCGTCTCCAGGGGGCGCCTGGCTGGCGACGCGCGGGAGTCACTGGCTCTGGGCGCGCAGGGGCGGCGGCCGGGTGGGCCCCGGGGCGGCGATCCCGGGCGCTGCGGCGGATGTGGGCACTGATGGGGCCGCCGCGCTGCGGCCTCTCGCCATGGCTCCGGGCGGGCGGGCGGCTCGCACCTCCCCTCCGCGCTGCCGTCACCGCCCGACGCGCGCGGAGCCCTCCCCTCCCCGCGCCGCCACCTGCGAGCTGCCCTCCTGGGTGCCCGGGGGCGGAGCGCCGCTGCCTCTCCCGCCGCGGCCCTGGGCCGCCCCCGCGCTTGTGCCGGCAGCGCGGGGCACGAACACCAGGGAGGGGACGAGCTACCGCACACGCCCTCCCCGAGCGGCTGTTCCTGACACTTCTCGGGGCCGGTCCAGAACCAGCGCTAAGGGGAGGGTGGGACAGCGCGGGGACGGTTTGCGGCGAACGCCGATCGGGTCCTGCAGACCCGGCTGCCCCTAGGAAAGCACTTAGACTTCAACGAGGCGGAGGACACAGTCCGGGGGCGCGCGGGCGACGTGGATGGGCAGTCGGAACAAAATGTCACCAAAGGGTGAGGGAGCCGCGTGGGGTGGGGGGATGAGAAACAGATCCAGGAAGTGCCACAGGCCACTCAGTTATGCAAATCACCGGTGGACGGTTTAAGGGAGAACCACCCACATTAGCTCATTTCCAGTTGAAGTTGCTGTGTTTAGGGCTTCGGCCTAGTCTCTGCCCAAAGGTCCTAGGAGGACACTGGAAGGACATGGAGACGCAGGGAAGCTAAGCGCAGAAAATCCCGTTTCCAGAACTGCAAGAGAGCTTGAAGAGACCCAGTGTATACTGAAGAGATGGCTTCAAGAATCCTCCATGGATGTTAACACTAGGGGCGGAGTTTATTGGGGACCAGATGTTTGCCTGGATTACCGAGTCTCCCCATAGAAGGTTTAGGGTTATTAGGAGCAGGCGGGAAACATTTACTGTGCAAAGGGGCAGGCAAACGGCAGCTTGACCAGGTTATTAAAATGAACATCACCAACGAGAACATGAATGTCACATCCTCAGAACACCCGTATGGCGATATTCCGTGGACTGCCTTTGGTTCTCTGGTCATAATGATGGGCCCAAGTTTCATCACCTGTAATGATCTTCTTTAAGACGTCCTCACCTTCTGTTTCCAAAATTTCAAAACAATCGGAGGAACTTTTTCCGCAGTTAAGAATTCAGTAACAGCACGCGTTTTGAACCGAACGTCTGAACACTCTTCCATTTCAATGTGCACTGGGTGAAAAATGTAGGTGTCTGTGTGTGCAAGGTCAAGAATGATGGAGGAGAGACACTGTGTGATGACACAGAACCAATTATACCCAGATATGTCTCATGTAACAAAAAATATTACAGTGGAGGCAAAATTTATCAGCCCGCTCTCGTATTTCTTCTGACTGAACATGAATCTACAATTATCTCAATAAAAATTTCAATTACAAAAGAATGATTAAGTGTGTGGCAGGCTTGTATGTAAATGAGCGTGGGTGCCTGGGAGTACACAAGAGCAAACGTGTAAGAGCGGTCCTCTAGTGGGTTAGTACAGACATGGGGCTGCTCCCAACAATGAGGGTTTTTCAAAGGGGAAAAAAAGACTATTTGAACTATTACTAACAGATCACCTTCCTTCCAGTTCTATCATTTAAAAACCCTACAGCTGGGGGACCTTTGAGATCATCTAGTCCAACCTTCTCATTTTCAGGAAACGGGGGGTAGAAACGTGGCACATGACCAGAAAGCATCAAATCAGTGGTAGACCCATAACTACAATTCGTGTCTGCCCAATACGTCCAATGCTCCTTGCACCTTTACCAGGGACGTGTTTCTCTCTGATTCCATGAGATTCAGTCTGGGTTGGCCCTGAATTTTGAAGTCAGTCAGTCATTTTGAGTCCCTGACTGTGGCTTGTGGGAGCGGGGTCCTAATATCTGATTTCTGGCACCAGATGATGGACATGTGGCTCCCACCCTGAGGAGGAGGGGCTGGTCTCCCTCTCCCACTCCAGCTTGGAGGGAGCAGGTGGCAGGCAGAGCTCCTTGAGTGAGCCCCCAGTGATGGGCTCTGAGCTACTTCAGTGCCTGTGGCTGGAAGCCAAGGGTACAGAGACCCGGGGTTGGGGGGAGGGGAGCAGGATGGGACACAAAAGAGAAAACAGTAATTGGCCTGGTGGGTCTCAGCCTTCTGCAACATCAAGCAGAGCTCTCTGTACCAGAAGTGACTCTGGCCTCCCTGGGGCCACAGACTGACACTGTATTCTTTCCTTTTGTCAAATTAAATCAAAATCAACATATGTTTATTCATATTTGCCAGTCCCTGAATTAGTAACTATGGGAAAATACAAAGAAGTGTAGCTGATCCCAGGCCTTTAGGAACTCAAAATACAGCCAGGTACCCAAGAGAAGAAAAATCTGACAAAAGAATAAAAATGCCAGCTTTGATGGCTTGGGTTCTCCTCCATAGCAGTGCTGGAGCAGAACCAGTGGGCAGGGCGTTTCTTTGGGGAAGTGATCGCATGGAGCGTGGATGAGAAAGGAATCAGGACCAGAAAGAACAAAACAGGGAGGGGGAGAAAGCCCTTCCAAGGGTGAGTGATCTAGATGGTCACCTCTGTGAGCAATTGGGCTCAGTTCCCCCAGGAACCTCTGAGGAACCATGTAGAAGGCTAGACAGGAGAAGGGAGCATTTAGCCACAAGCAACTAGCTCCCATTGGTCAGGTGGATGCTGAGCGACAAAGTGAGCTGAGAGGACGCATGCGCACATAAAACCAGGCCTGACTCAGCAGCAAGAAGGCAGCCTACGGTCAGGGCCTTTGGTCTGCTTTGTTCATTGCTGAATTCCAACCACCAGGAACAGTGTCAGATTCAGAGTAGATGCCCAGCCACTAGAGAGAGAACAAATGAAATACTAGTTCCAGTCAACAATAGGAGAAATAAAAAGTAGACATACGGGGATGCTGGGATGGCTCAGTGTGTTGAGCGCTTGCCTTGCAGCCCTGGGGTCTAAAGATCGAATCCTGGCCCTTGTCCGTGCGGACCCATATGCTGAACTGGGTTGTGCCCCCAGTTCAGTTCTTGCTGGGACCCATGCAATTTCTGCCCTACACAGCCCCACACCCACCTGCGGAGTGAAACTATATTAAAAACTAATGACCTACAACCATGGAGACTGCTCTGGGCCTGCCCCTTCTCTATGTCAAAAAAGCAATAAAAATATGTCTTTAAAAAATTTTATTTAGGGGAAGCCGGAATGGCTCAGTGGGTTAGCACTTACTTTGCAGCCCCGGGGACCTTGGATTGAATCCCGGCCCCGGCCCGTGACGGACCCATATGCTGAACTGGGGAGTGCCCTCAGTTCAATTCTTGCCGGGGTGAGACCCCAGCCCAGTTCCTGCCCTGTGCAGCCCGGCGCCCACCTGTGGAATGAAACTATGTGGAAAAACCGATGATGTGCAACCATGGAGCCTGTTCTGGGCCTTCCCCCTTCTCTCTGTCTCTGTCTCTGTATCTCTCTCTCTGTCAAAAACAATAAAAATAAATCTTTAAAAAATTTTTATTTAAAAAGTAGCTGCACAAGTCATTTTTCAACAAGTTTATGTGTGTGTGTGCACATGTGCACACATGTGTGCATGCATGTATGTTTATGCAAAGTATTGGACGGATTAGGGTGATAGTGTAGTGAACAAAACAGATGCAGTCCTGGCCCTAATGGAGCTTTCATTCCAGGAAAGGAATTGGCTAATAAGATACACACACACACACACACACACACACACACACACCCACCCCTTCAATTAGTTTGTGGCAAGTACTATGAAGAGAAGGATGCAGGAGCTAGAAGTAGGATAACAGGTGGATTTATGAAAGATGGCTGGTCAGGCAAACTTTTCTAAGAAGGTGACATGCAAGTTGAAGCCCAGAGGCAGGAGCTACCATGCAAGGGGCAGGGACAACGTCAGACGAAGACCCTCAGTGGCTGGAGTGGGGAAAAGCCAGGCCATGGGCCTGTGACCGTTTTGGCAAGAAGAGTTTAGGGGAGAGAGAGATGTGGTCAAATGCACACTCTTGCAAGCTCCTGGTGCTGTGTGGGAGGTGGACTCAGGTGGGTGTCAAGAATAGCCTGTGGCTCTGGGGGATGTGAGGAAGACCACACAAGTTCAGGACCAGCAGCGAGGCTGACCTCCCATGCTCCCACCTCCCTCTCCTTCCTCCAGTCATACTTCAGGAACGTGCCCAAATTCCTCTATAACATAAGCTGGCCCCCCAAACCGAGTGGTAGAGTATAGGGGTGCATAACTGAAGGTTAATTAAAACCAATATTTCTCAGACAATCTCACAGTTCCTATATGGGAAAAAAAAGCTTTTTTCTATGTATTTAATAAATGTGTAGGAAATAGACTAATGATTACAAATTAAGCATCAGCTTAAATTGAACTTAAAGCCTCCCAGATGATTGTGGAGCACTCACCCCTAACCACCCACCACACTTACATCTTCAAAGAAAAGAACATGAACGGGCTGACATGTCTGAATAAGAGCAGCGGTCCACGCACAGTAGATCCACATTCACATGATCACCTAATGACTTATCCCGGTGTTTTAATCTAACGTTTATTGAGCGCATATATGCAGCAAACACTGCACTAAGTGCTTTAATAACATCAGCTCATTGAATGCTCCCAGCACCTCTGGCATAGCTATTACTGCCTGCCACTTATGAATGAGGAAACAGAGAGAAAGTCATTAACTTATGCGGAGTCACGCACTATGGACAAGGTCAGAATTCAACCCTGCTTTTGTCCCCCTGCAAAGTAAAGAAGGATCAACCTCAGTCTTGGGAGACGGGAATATCCGAGAGGTGAGAATTAGGATGGGAAAGGAATCCTAGGATTAAGACATGTACCATATGTTTATAATGCTCAGCCACTGCTCTTGGATTCCTTAGAAGAAAAACCGGATTAACACCAATAGCTTCTTTATTGCAGCTGGTGTTCATCTCAAGGCTTTAAACACTGTCCACGGACGGATAACTTCCAAATGTACTTCCAGCCTGGACCTTCCCTCCTGAACTCCAGACTCATGCAAACAAACTTCCTACTTGGCACTGCTGATTGGGTGTCTAATAGGCACCTCAGCCTTATGGTGCCCCAAATTTAACTGCTGGTCTTCCCCCGAGGTCTACTCTTCAAGTCACCAAGATTTCAGCTGTTCAGGCTGAAAACCTTGCAATCATTTTTAACTTCCTTTTTTCCGCTCTGCATCCAGTCTATTGGGAAGTCATGTTGGTTCTACCCTCAACATATAATTCAGAATCTCCTTCTCACCACTTTCATTGCTTTCATCCTACTCCAAACTGCTGGCATCTCTCCTGGGTTCCCTGCGAGAGCCTCCCTCCTAGATCCTTGCTTCCTCCCCGGTGCCCTTACCTTCCACACAGCCCATCATCAACAGAGGAGCCAATGTTCCTGTAGAACAGGGCCTCTCCGGGCCACATTGGAAGAATTGTCTTGAGCTACACATAAGATACAATAACACTCACGATAGCTGATGAGCTAAAAAAAAATCTCATAATGTTTAAAGAAAGTTTACGGATTTGGGTTGAGCCACATTCAAAGCCATCCTGGCTGCATGTGACCCACAAACGCGGGTGGATCAAGCTTGCTGAGAGATGTGGTCCTAACAGTAATACAGCCTCCTCTTCTAAAACCCTCCGTTGGCTCCACATTTCCCCCAAGCTATAGACAAAAGTCTTCCCAGTGGTCCTGGGGACCAACACAGGCTGTCACCAACCTTATCTTATTTTCCTCTTCCCTCTCACTCCATTCCACAGGCACAATGGTCTCCTCGCTGTTCCTTGAACACTCCAGGGACACTCATCTCAGCAGTGGAAGTCATTCCGTTTGCCTGGAATGCTCTTCCCCTCACCTTCTCAGTGAGGACTCCTCGGGCCATCTCATTTAATATTGCCACTCTTTCCCCGAGAAGTCCTACTTCCCTTGCCTTGCTTTCTCTTTTTCTTCATTAGCACATTTTAATATTTTATAAAATTTATTAATGTTTAATTTCTGTCTCCTCTCTTGGTTCAGGAAGTAGTTTATTCCCAGATGTATTCTCAGCACAGTGTCTAGAACATAGTAGTTGCTCAACAAATATTTGTTGAATGGCGAATCATTCAGCATCTAACCAAAGATTCATCTGACTCAGTGTACACTCACCACTTAACATTTATTGTATTGTTGGGGGTGGAGAATGTACCAATTTTTGTGGGGTTTTTTGCATCAAAGTTAAAAGATCTTGAGAATATGTTCTGAGCATCCTTAACTTCCCTTCAACCCATGAAATGACTAGATATCAAAACCCTGCTAGATCCTATATGTTTTTAAGATACATAATATTATTATTGAGATAATGAGTGTCCTATATTACTTCCTGATTATCGCATATTTCTTCATATTGGCTTATTTTGTCATAAAACTACTTATCGCCACGTTCTAGGATTTCTGGCAACATTGGATGACTGTTGATACCAGCCAGACCTCAGGCTTTCATGGACTTTGAGCTCATCTAATCTCTTCAAACCAAAGTCTTAATCTCATTTTATCTTGATAGAAAAATACCTCTGCCATTTTAATTCTTTATAAAGTTACTCCTAACTCTTTTCAAATCCTTACGACTTTCTGAGTTCCTAGGACATGATCAATTTTAAATGTGGCCAACATGCTTCAAGCTACCTGTTTCCTAGTATTGTGATATGTTTTGTTTTATTCTGTTTTCCCCTGGGCAAGGATTCATTATCCAGGGTCCATGGAGGTCCAAGGGTGGCTGTCAGGTTTGTCTGTTAGAATATAGTGACGCAATAAGCAAACATAAAATGTAATGGTTCAACACGATGGTTTATTTCTTTTTTTTTTAATTCTTTTTTTATTTTTACCATTTTTGACAGAGACAGAGAGACAGAGAGAAGGGGGCGGGCCCAGAGCAGTGTCCATAGTTACACGTCATCAGTTTTTGACATGGTTTCATTCCACATAGGTGGGCGCGGAACCACACAGGACAGGAACTGGGCCGGGGGCCTCCCGCGTGGGAGGCATACTCCCTCCAGCTGGGGCCAAACTGGGGGCCTCCCGCATGGGAGGCACGCCTCAGTTCAGCATATGGGTCCGCACGGGGCGGGGCTAGGACTTTGCAGTCCCTGGGGCTGCAAAGCCAGTGCTTAACCCACTGAGCCATCCCGGCTTCCCCATGACTTCTTTCTTGCTCAAGGTACAGCCTACAGTGATTCCCAATTGGCAGAGGCGCTCTGTTCCTTACATTCATGAAAGAACTTGGGCTAGCTGCGGCGCTGTCATCTTAGGTCACTCTGGGCATGACCATCTCAGCTGCAGACTAGTAGAAAGAGCAAGGAAGAACACCTATGGGAGGTTTCGTGAGCCAGGCCTGGCAGGAGCACAAATATCACTCACATTTCATTGGCTAGAGGTCTTAGTCACATGGCCACATATAACTGCAAGGGAGGCTGGGAAGTGCAGCCGAGTTGAGCAACCAGGAAGAAGAGGAAAATAGATTTTGGTGCTCAGCTAGCATTTTCTGCTGGGGTGGGTGGTCTGAGGAGTGGGCACGCACACACACAAAATACGTTTTATTCCATTTATTTTGTGTTATTTTGAAAATTGTAAGAAAATATTTCCTTCTTGGTTCGAATTATAAGTGGATGCTTTTACTTCACCTCACTTTGGGCTTTGCAAGGAAGCATAAAGTTGTATGATGGGGCCCACTGGGTCACGTGACTATAAGGACTAGGGTTTAGGGTCTGTGACCAAGAAAAGATGCCATCACATACGGGCAAGCAAGGTACAAGCACCATCACATCATCACACCATGCTATGACATCTGAAATAATGTCATCTTACCAAGAATTGAGAAAAACCTATAGTGAGGGCCACCACTGGGGCTCCATCCATGTCCCGGCAGCTTCACAGTTTAGTGCAGCCAGTTCCGGTTGCCAGCCCAGCCTCTCTTTCCCTGACTGCCTCCTCTGGCCACTGAAGCCTGCTTAGCTCAGCACAGTGTGGCCTGCCAGTTCCAGGAAAATTAGGACCCTGTCCCAGAAGTCCCTGTTCTCTTGTCCCGTAGGGCAACATACGGTTTATGCTGGTTCTCAGACTTCCTTCATGTGATTAAGCTCCGGTTACTTTTGTTTAATAAAACATCCTTCATCAGCTAGCTTTGGTTCCCGCCTCACTTTTTTTCTATCATGCCCACGTCTCTTAGGATCACCAGATAAATTGCTTGCAGATCTCTGGGGCTTCTTTTGGGGCTTCCCAAACTGAAACACGTATCCTGCCATGACTGTTAGGTGAATTGGTCAGCGTTTGTGCTTAGCACAAACTCTGCTGGAAACTGTCAAAGCAAAGCAAAGAACCTCTAAGGCAGGGGTGGCGAAACTTTTGGCGATTGAGTGCCAAAGTTTATGAAATAAGAGTATACTTGCTTGACTCACGTGCCAACCCATCGAGTGAGATAGAGGTATCAATTATTTTTATGTCTATAAGAGCATAAACAATACTTTTTAAAATGGTATTCACAGCTCCGCGTGCCGAAATAATTGCTCCGTGTGCCACTTTGGGTACGTGTGCCACAGGTTCGCCACCCCCGCTCTAAGGCAACTTCTTTAGATACTCTGTGATGACGACATATGGGGAGAGGTGAGGAGAGGAGAGTCAGCAGTTTCTGCATTGCAAGGACTATGAGAAGAAAACAGAAGTAACAATCTTGCACTGCTTAGCATCAGCAAGTAGGACATTTTCTCCTGGTGTTACTAAATGTATCACATTTGGCAATACAAAGTTGACCCAATATGAATAGACTCCTGTTTCTATGACTAGACCTTGGCAATAAAAAAAGCCAATAAGAAACAACCTCCATGAGGGGTATAAGAACTTGGCAAAGCTGAAGCTGAGTTTGCTAAGGGAATATGATGGTGGGAAACAGTTTATTCTTCTCAAATGCAACCCACATGGACAAATTAAATGGAGGACACAGCTGTGCATGCTCATAAAAGAAGATACCAAATCATTGGAGTGGAATAACGATAAAGCATAATAAAATCAACCCGTGAAATATGACAAGGATAAGACTGTACTCCAGGGTCATAGGAAACAGTGAAAGGTTAAATCTTTCTTTACAAAGAGAAGACTCTCAGACATAGTGAAAAAAGAAAGTCTAGCTTTCTGATGTTTACAAAAGATAACACCTGAAAGAACATGATTTTTAAAACGTTGAAAATAGTGGGAAGGGTAAAATGTGTGTGCATATATATGCGCGCGCGCACACACACACACACACACACACACACACACACACACACACAGACATATATATCTCTCAAAAGAATGCACAATAAATCAGAAGAAAAACTAAAAAGAAAGCTTAGGTGACACTGCTAATGTAGCAGTGGTGTCCTCAGCTTCTCTGGACTTGCCTTTCTCAGTCAGCTCACACACAGCCTGAGTCCATGCCAGGCCTGACAGCAGAAGTACAGCCTTTTCCCCTGGTAAATCTGGGAACCCTGAAAAAGGAGTATATATTCCACAACCCATCCCATTGTCCTTGTCATTTCTTGTGCTGGGCCTCTAAATCAGGGGTCCCCGATCCCCGGCCCATGGACCGGTACTGAGGTGAGAGGTGGGCGAGTGAGTGAAGCTTCATCTGTATTTACAGCTGCTCCCCATCACTTGCATTACTACCTGAGCTCCGCCTTCCATCAGATCAATGGTAGCAATGCACTTCGGGTGTCACTGTCTCCCATCACCCCCAGATGGGACTGTCTAGTGGCAGGAAAACAAACTCAGGGCTCCCACTGATTCTGCATTATGATGAATTGTATACTTATTTCATGATACCAGGGGTGTCAAAAAAAGTACACACTTTTTAAGACATGCTATCTATGTATTACATAAATACCTGGGAACCACTTTGAGCATCTCTTGTAATTGCAGAAGTCAAATGTGACTTGTATTCATCTTTTGTTATCAGTATATACTGAGTATTACAATTTTAATACAGTTTTTTCCTGTCTAAAAATGTGCATACCTTTTTCTGGCACCCCTCTGTATATTACAATGTAATAATAATAGAAATAAAATGCATAATGAATGTAACACTCTTGAATCATCCGGAAACCACTCCCCACCTTCACCCTCCATCTCCCACCCTCAATCTCCATTCACTACTCCCAAACCCCCACCCTTGCTCTGTGGAAAAATTGTCTTCCATGAAACTAGTCCCTGGTGCCAAGAATGTTGGGGACTGCTGCTCTAATTGACTCATTGCAGGTCTCTTGTCTCTGCAGCTCTTTCTAGACAAGTCCACCTGGATTCCCCCTCACCTCACCTCCCCAACCCCTCCCCCCCCAACTGACTACTCAAGCACAGCTAATATAAGGCTGTCATGTTTAATTAGAGCTGACTAAGACCTGAGGCTAGTAATTATATGTTAGCCAAGCTAACAGAAAGACTCCAGGTTATGATATATCATTAATCCCCAATTTAATCAATGAATTTTATGTAATTCCAATCAAATGTTAAAGAAATTTTATTTTAAGGCAATGACAATGTGTGTATCTTAGAGTTCATATGGAAGAATAAATACATAAGAATATCCAAGTCAATTTAAAAAATCAATCAAGGAGTATTAATCCTGACCAGAAAGCAAAAGATAATGTAAAGTGACTATAATTAAGGGGTTATTTCTGTCATAGAGATGGCTAGACACACCAATTATATAGAACTGAGAGCTGAAAAACAGAACCAGGTATCTGTGAGAACTAGCAGAACGTTATTTTCACTTTGTTTTAATAATCTAGATTATTTGAGG
Source organism: Craseonycteris thonglongyai (assembly GCA_004027555.1). Taxonomy (NCBI): domain Eukaryota; kingdom Metazoa; phylum Chordata; class Mammalia; order Chiroptera; family Craseonycteridae; genus Craseonycteris; species Craseonycteris thonglongyai. The sequence continues at coordinate 36,502 of PVKE010010815.1, forward strand.
TCCTGGGCAATCAAACAGAAACAGTTTTACTATAAGAAAACTGAAAAATGTTTGATTAATCATATGAAGTCCACTGTGACATGGGTTTTAGACAAAATCTTAGGATAAGCCAGAAAAAACACTTTTCAAAAAGGTTCTCTAAGTGTTCCATTATTCTTTAATTTACTTTTAGTTCTTTTTTTTTTTAAAGAGATGATTCTGATAATATATCTCTGGGTGTTTGTCTCATCTTTGATATCCCAAGATTAACAGCCGTCAAAAATACATTCAGCAGTTTTCAAAAAGAGTTATGAAAAATTTCAAACATAAAAATAGAATCCTATAATGAGCTCCATGTATTCATCACCAACTTCAACAATGATCAATGTAGAGCCAATCTATCTTTATCCTCACTCAATTTCCACATCCCTTGAATTATTTTGAAGCTAATCCTGATCGCAGACATATTTTACTCATAAATATTTCACTGTACATCCCTAAGATAAGACCTTTTATGACAAGTTACCTAAAATGTATATATTATTGAAGGTGGGTTGACAAAACTTACCCTGACTTGGCTTTTTGGGAGATTAAAGCTCTTTCACAAATTTGTCCATTTCTTATTTGGTGATTGTTTTATTATAATTTCCTTTTTGTGCTTGAAGCCATATTGTTTGCTTTAACTTTGCTAAAATATATATCAGTTTTCTTCTTTATTTTCATGGCATTGCATCTACCAAGAGAAAGCATTTAGAATACAGCAGGTTACTGCTAGAGGAGCAAATTGATGATACAGGAGAGAAAGAGAGGACCTAGAGGAGCAGAGGCCATGTGCAGGTGAGAGGGAAGGAGCCAGGGAAGAAGTGGGGAGCTGTCCTCAAATGGAAGCCACCCATCCATTGCGTAAGAGGGAAGACAGAGTTCAGGGATCCAGATAAATGTAAATGGGTTGATTGAATGATTCTGCTGAAAGTGATGAGAATATGTGAGGAGAAGCTGTGAAAGAGTCAGCTCAGTGGGAAAAAGATTGTTCAAGAAAATGTAGGATTTCCTGAAGGCCTGAGAGGCCATTTGAGACTTTTGGGTTATAAAGTAGGACTAGATCAGCATGATTGTGTGTTTTCTCCAGTCGTAATTCCCTGTTCTTATGTTGACATAAAAGAGAGAAAGAAAGTTTAACCAAGGTTGATTTTTTCCAGATGAGTTTAATGAAGAAAGAGAGAAGGGGAGTAGTTTGGAATATACACAGGAGAGTAATTTTAGTGACTGGGAAAGTAAGAAGGTTGTAGTGGACAATGAAGAAACCATTTGAGGTGAGAAAAAATAGCCGTGCCTGGAGAGGGTTGTAGGAAGAGCAGTGTCTTCAGGGAACAGCCGTGGGTTTGACTGGTGATAGGCTGTGAATCCAGAGGGCGTGGTGGAAGGATTGGGAAGGGGTAGGGTGGAAGGGTGTGTGGGAGACTGCTGCATTGAATGTACCAAGGTAAGAACACAAGAGAAGATTGCTGATCTAGGAGACTTTCATTGCTTGTGGTCATTAGTCACTGTCTATGAATCTTGTTGCTCTTTATTTCAGGCCTTCTCTCTATCCAGAAAAGTGAATTTGCTATTGTAAAGTCCCCCACTGGAAAGGTTTTCCTTCCGTTAGTCTTCAACAGCCATTTCTCTTTGTCTTTCATGGCTATAATGCCCAAACAGTTCATTTCTGGTTGGTTCCAAGAAACCTTGGAGAGAAAATTGTAAGCCAGGCCTGAATTTTTCTTCCTTAGCCAACTGGTCAAAGGGAACTCCCCAAGAGGAAAATGCTGTGACTTAGGCAGGGGTTTATGTGCCGCAAGAGTAAGCATGCTGGAGTGTAACCCACCTGCTCAGGCTACAATAAGTTCCTTCTGGACCTGCAATTAATGATGCGTTATAATTACCGCGAGCACACCCATCTTAATGGTTTGGTGGATCATATAACTCAGTCATGATAAGCAGCTCATATCCCAAAAACAACTGATGTCCAGTGGTACCTACCAGTGCCCTCTAACAAGGCAAAGGACTGTTTTCATGAGGGAGTTACGTGATGAAGAGAGGAAGCTTCATTTCAGATTCATAGGCACCACTCCTGTGATAGTACTGTCAGGGCTGCTGACCCCAGGCCTCCTTTAGACCACCATTGCTCCACTGAAGTATGTGGACCAAATTACAGAGCGATTTGCTCAGGAGCCTGGACAGGCTGGAGAATCTCTATCGTTCAGGAACCCATGCAAATCCGGCATCCTTTTTGTATTATCTAGTAAGTTCAGAGTGATATATTTTGCCTCAGAAATCCAAAGTCGGGGAAGCCGGGATGGCTCAGTGGGTTGAGCGCTCACTTTGCAGCCCCAGGGTCTGATGATCGAGTCCTGGCTCTGGCCTGTGTGGACCCATATGCTGACCTAAGGTGTGACCCCAGTTCGGTTCTTGCCAGGGTGAACTTTCCATGTAAGAGGCACCCAGTAAGTGGGGGCGTGCCTTCCATGTGGGAGGCCCTCACTCAGTTCCTACCCTGCTCAGCCCTCTGCCCACCTGTGTGGAAAGAAACTTTATCAAGAACTGATGATGTACAACTATGGCAACTACTCTGGGCCCTCTCCCCTTCTCTCTATCTCTCTCTGTCTCTGTCAAAAACTATAAAATAAGTCTTAAAATCTTAAAAAAAAAAAGGAATTCAAAGAGGCTTATCAAACACTATGCATCTTTCTTAGTGTTAAGGATTCAAGGTGTGATAATTTTTTTTTTCTTTGAAGTCTAGACCACTGAGTTGTTGGAAAATTCAAACAGAGAAGAGGTCTCTGCATGTTCTTAGGTTTTATTTCCTACTCTCAACAGGTAAATATGTATATTACCAGGGAATCGAGAGGACCTGCTAATTCCATCTTTCCTCATTCTATCAGCATGATGGCCTCAACATATTGAACATGTGTGATGAGACAGTCAACTTTACTATGGGCTAACCTGTGGCACAGAGCCAGAGAGTGGACATAACCATAAAATAACATTTAAAAGTATACTACTCACCTTATCAGGTGAAGGGAACTGCTATTTGTGTTCTCCACATACCAGAATGAAGAAAAATGCATCTGCCAAGTGACAAGTTACATACCAGATGCTAGGAAGGTTGACTTTATTCCGGTAAGGAGACCACGTCAGGAAGAGCAACTGCAATTTAAGTCAGCAACCGATGAAGCCTGCAGCAATCCATGGTCTTTCCCAAGATCTTTTGTCCTAATCAAGCTTGCTAATGAAATAGGAATGGGATAGGAATTGTTATCATGCCTCTGTCAGTCTTTGAGGGTAGCAGATTCCACATGGAGGCACTCTTTGTTATTTCAGTGGGTAGGAGGAGCTAGAAGAGTGTTTACTTGACCCTTTTAACTGTAATATCCCTCATTTCATGGATCAATGAGTCCATGTTCTTTAGTTGTTAAATATGTGTATATTAATATTGCAACTTCACATTCAGGAGCTGGGAAAATCTGGGCCTACTGTGAGATGGACCCTGAGGACACCCCATTTGCCACCTAACACCCAGAAGTCCCGCCCTGATTTATACAATGCATACTAGGACCCCCAGTATTGCTGTTATCTGAGAGCTAGTGCCCAATCTTCTAACAATCTGGGCATTTTCCTTTCCTTGGTCCACTGTTACTGTGATCAATGGCTTTAATTCTTGTTCAGAAAGACCAGGAAAAAGACACAATCAGTTTCTGTATTTATTGAAGTGTTTTTTCATTCATTTGGGCCCCACTTTCAACTAAGGACTCCACGCTCAGATCTGTCTTAGGTCTGACACTTGGGTGAGGGGCCATGATTCTTCAGCATAGTGTCTCAAATTATACCTCTGTTTTCCAAACCTGAACTGTTTTAGGGGCCATACAAACCAAAAAGCATCTTAGTGTACTATGTTCTCTCTTAGTAATCGAGATCCCATGATCAGGTAGCCCCTGTGAGATATCTCTGGGGGTGAGAACGTTCTTTCTGTGGCTCTAACCCTGTGGTTGTTACGGTAACCACGCTCACCTTGTGGCTCACAGGGAAGAACTGCTATTTGATCCTCCATTCCCATTGAACTGAAGGTGCTCATGTCACCTGTAACATTGCCCACTGTTATCCACAGCCTACAGAGAAAAGCCACTCAAGTCCTTTTAAAAGATGTTTATGCTCTTTTCTCAATGTATTTGTTCAGACGTTGGTGAAGTAAAGGTCTTCTGGGCCTTGTTTGAGGGGTGGTTCGGTTCTCTCTTGAAGTCACTGGGACCTTTTCTCTATGTCTGTGGCTCTCAAAGTGTAGTCCAGGCACCCTGGGGGGCTCTGAAGCACTCCCAGGGGATGGATGAGCTCAAAACTCTTTATAAAAAATTTAAAATTGCTTTTGACAGACACAGAGAGAGACAGAGAGACAGAGAGAAGGGGGAGGGCCCAGAGCAGTCTCCATGGTTGTACATCATCAGTTTTTGACATGGTTTCATTTCACACAGGTGGGTGGGGGCTGTGGAGAACTGGGCTGGGGGCCTCTTGCATGGGAGGCACCCCCCTCGAGCCAGGGGCCGAACCAGGGGGCAAGAACCAAGCTGAGGGTCTCCTGCATGGAAAGCACATCCCAGTTCAGCATATAACTCAGTCATATGGGTTTACATGGGCTGGGGCTGGGATTCAATCCTTGGTTCCAGAGGCTACAAAGCGAGTGCTTAACTCACTGAGCCATCCCTGCTTCCTTTTAACACTCTTTTCATAACAATAGCATGGTGTTATTTGTGTTCTTACCTTCATTCCCTCATGTGTGTACAGTGAAGTTTTCTAGAGACTATAAGACAATACTTTACTAGACTGAATGCAAAAGCAGATGTTGGGATCCACTTTTTCCTATTAAGCTAGACTCTAAGGAGTTTAACAAAACAATGTTACTTTTCTTACTAAATTTTTTCTTCTGGAAAATATAGCTACTTTAATCAAAATATTTATATGAAAATGTAGTGGGTTTATTTTTTTTTATTATTAAATACTACAAAATAAATTGTTTTAAATCTCTCATTTTGAATTGCTGAAAAATCAATGGCTATAGCATATATAAACAAAAACTCTTTGAGTCTTCAATAATTTTTTTTTTTTTTTTATCTTTTCACATTTATAGAGAGAAATTATCTTTTT
>PVKE010010816.1:0-41659 GCA_004027555.1 Craseonycteris thonglongyai
GATCTGATTAGGGCACTGCGTGCTGTCCCTTGAGTTCGGATGTTAAATTGTCCACAGTCTTGTGGGGCTTCCACGCTCCCTAGGTCTCGGCTTCCAGCCCGCCCTCGATCCAGCTCCACTTTGACCGTAGTCCCCCAATCCCCCTTTGTTTTTGCCAGCCCCGGGCCGCGCTCCGAGTCTCTGTCCCCGAACCGCTGCTACCCTTTTCCTCTCCCGCTCTCCCCTTTTTTCTCTAACCTTTGGGTGTTGTTCTGCGTTGTGTGGTTCTCTTAGTTGAGGTTTCTTCTCAGGGTTTCCCCGGTGGATTCCCCTCTGTTCACAAGGCCCTTCCCAGGCAGTTATCAGCGTTCTCCTCTCATGCCGCCATCTTGGATCTCCCCTGATATTTTTTCATTTTGTTCTTTCACTTGATCCTGAATCCTTCCCCCTTCTTATAAGCTGGAAAAGCTTACAAAACTTAATTAGATGTCAAGTTTATTAATATTATTTTTTGACGTAATGCTTTGTAGGCTACTACTTCATGCTGCATCACTTCAGGAGGCACCTGCCAGTCTGATTGGCTTTGGATTCAGATGCTGGCAGTGCTATCCCTCCATTGTAAAGTCACCCATCAAGTTTTCTGCTAATAATTTTACCCATTTGCCATTTCCTGAATGTTATTTTATTAGGTGTTACAAATAGTTATATGTTCTACTTTCCTCCTTTCTTATATCAGTTGACTAGTTTCTGTAAAGAATGATTTTTACTTAGTAGGGTTACCTGGTTATCCTAAAGTAGAGTTTGTATAGAAAAGTAGGAATTGGTAACGTTTTTGAGCAAAGAGTTAATATCCTTGAAATTTTGAATGATAATAGGTGGTGGTGGTAGAGTATATATATTTTTTCTTTGTTATTTTCTTACTCTTTGAGTGTCATTATGAATTCATGGCTTTTATGTATTCACTGTGTTTCAGTGATTGCTGTTTGGTTCAAATTCAAGTTAAATTTATGAGCTTAAAAACAAAAGCAAAGTTCAGAGTACATAGATTTTCACATGTACTTGGATCTGGTTTCCAGATATTAGTTTTTGTTTTTTTGATATGTCTGTGTATGCAACATTTTTACATTCATAAAATTATCTACTTCTCGAAAAAGAAAAGTAACTTGGTAATATTTTATGGGAATAGATATAAATTAATAAATTAGGAAGAATTGAAATTGTTATGAGTATGTGTGCTACTATAGAAGAATATATCTTTTATTGTTTCACTTCTATTTTTAGCTCTTTCAGGGGTTTTGTTTATCATTTTTTTGCTATTATAAGTCATGTCTCTTTTGTTTCATTAGATGTCAAAATATATATTTTAAGTGTATTTTTGTACATATGAAGGCTGTTATTTCCTTATGCTAATTCATGTGTTCACTATTTTTCTTGTATCTCTTATTGTTTGCAGTACTTTTTCAAATGATTTTCCTGATTTTATGAGATGTTTATTTATAATGAGAACTAATCCTGTCTCTTCTAATACTCATGTATTCAATTGCTTTGCCTTAAGTGCATTGGATAACACTTCCAAGTCATTGTTCAGTGAATAGTGGTGACAATAGTGGACATACATTTTTATTCCTGAGTTCACTATGAGAACTTCTAGCCTTTCTCCATTAATTAAGACTTGGCTCTTTTTGTAACTTACTGCAAATACATAAAGAATGAAAACGTGGAAGTGGTTTAATAGGTAGTACTCTGTCTTAGAACTGGTTGGACACTACAAATGCCATTTCATAAAAAACTTTATGAGTGCTGTTATTTCTTCCTTTTTAATTTGAGTTGCAAGAATGAATGTACTTGCGCAGTTGGGCATACCTGCCTGATTGTCTCTAGGCTGGCTCTGCCTGCTACACGACCCCTGGTCTATCAGGTAACATGACCAAAGCCACTCTAGGAGTCAGTCCTTATTTTTCCCTCCTGGTTCTCAATCTACATTCTGGTTCTCTTTTCCTAAAGGAGACTCAGAAAGTAGTATAGTTTTGTACACTTGTGACTAAAACTCTTTCGAAAACAAAAACAGTTTTAGAGTAAACTGAAGCCCTGGTGGGAAATGGAATTCCTAAAGCAATTGTCAGCCCCTTTGGCGTTGTGTACACCCACTTCCTCACTTGCTGTCTACATAGAGTGCTGAGGACCTTGTAGCCCTGTGTGCAACACTGCCTCCTCCATTTCTCTGCTGTGTAGTAAATCTTCAAATAGTAGCCAGCTGTCAAGAGTGTAGCATTCTTTTGATCATTTTATTTCCACAGTGTCACCTCCTAAAACCCCGGCCACACTTTTAATTTATTACTGTCAGCACAGTCAGCCTTGTGGTCAGATGTGTTATATTTTTGAGTCCAACTCATTGTTTCTTAGTCTCCTATGCAGCCTCTGGCAAGTTTCCTATTTTTTTTTTTTTAACTGTATAACAGTGTTTTATCCCTTATTTTCATTGTTCATAGTTTTTGTTTTCTACAAAGGCTTCCTCTATTTAGTTATTTAGTTTTTTCTTTTTTAGCAGTTTTCTGTTGTTATTTTTGTGTTTTAAGTGTGAAAGTTTACTTCGACAAGCTTTCATGATCTTGTTCATCATCTTTTATATTTAACTTCATACCACTAAATTCTTGTAAAAAGCACATCGTTGGCTTTGGATTGAGCTTTCTAGCTGAAAATATATTTGCACTTATTTTAACTTTTTGTATGTATTTGTATCATAGAATATATTTTGAGTTCTCATTGTTCTCAATTGTCTTGCAAGTAAATGAAATCTTTGAAGTTGGTAGTCCTTCCTAGAAATTAATAGAAGTATAGCTTCTTATATAATGAAAAGAAACTTTTCCAATGGGCATATCAGTTTTATGCAATAAACAATTGTACAGAAAATGTACTGAGAAAAAAAAATTTACTTGAGAGAAAAAATGTTGGGAAGCACTATCCATTCAATAGATACTTAGAGTTTCATGTGCTTATTGAACACTTTGAATGTGCAACTTGAAAGCTCTTGGGACAGTAGTAAATTTAAGATTGACATACATACAAAATATTGAGAAACAATAATGGATTTTCTGGATTTTTTTTTCTAGACAGCCCTTGATAGTCAGCTGGATATAAGACCCTTAACCTTTGATGAGTCAGCTAAATTAATGTAATGAAGGGAAGATGAATTGAGAAAAGTAATAGTACTTTCCTCAGAGGCTATTTGGAAGGCTAAATGGGCAGTGAGTGAAAAGGATCAGTAGGTGCTTGGCAGATAGTAAGTGCTCATTAAATTTTAGCAGTTGGTATTACTAATGAGCAATGGCTTTGAAACAGTCCTAGTTTTGTATTTTTAGCTGTACACTTTAAACTGTTAGCTGAGAGGGATACATTCTTTTCTAAATCTAAGGAGGTATGATACGTATTTGAGCCTCCATTAAGCCAAGGTGATTCTCCAGAAGTAGTTTCGGGCCTGTGGCACTGCTTGGAAGGTGATTAGATAGTTAAAGTTCTGTGTAATAAATGTTCTATAACTTTAGCCTATAAAAATTATTTATCTTTTCTATTTTAAAAGAGATAGTTGCTCAGTTTTCCTCATCACCGTAACCCATTGCCTTATAAATTAAAAGTATATACTTTGTTTTCTCGTATTTTTATACACTCAGAAAAATGGTCTGAATAGTCTCTATTTTTTTTTTCCTTACTATAAAGTTCATCAAAACCATTACCATTTAGAAGGTAGGCATATTGTTGTGAAGAAGTATGTTTCTTTAAGATTTTTCTTAGACTAGGCTTAGTCAAAATAAGAAAAGTTGGGAACCAGACTGAATATTATAAGAAAAAAGTGAAATATATTCTAAATAGTACTTGTTGGTTAAGGAAAGAATGATGTTCAACCTGGTCGTGGTTGTTTTAGTGTGGACATTTCCAGATTTTTTTTCCCTGAGATACCAAGTGTACTTTACTCCCAAGTGTACTAGGACAGAGTGGAAATTAAGCAACGTCTTTTGAAGTCTTAAATCAAATTGACAAAGTTTCCTCTCTCACTACTTTTTTCTGGTATCTTCTAACTTCTCTCCAGAAATTTGAAGATCAATCTTGGCAAGAAAAAAAAAAATGTATCTTCAAATTTAATGAGAAAGAAAAGCTTAGAAGAACTCCCTTCTGTAGGTATATACACTCCAAGTAAGTATTTTCACTATGGTGACACCTTGCTTTCTGTAATTGTTACTCGAGTATCTGAGTATGTAACTTTCACGTACATGCCCTCACCCCTCTGACAGTGGTTATTATCTATTACCACATCACGTGTTTCTTTTAAGTTTGAATGCAAGGGAATAAAAAGGTGGCTTAAAAAGATGACTTTTGTCATATCTGTGGTAACTACTCCTTTGGAAAGGCTTGTGAGCTTTTTCCCCCCAGAGACATTATTGAAATACACATGTTCAATCACTCTGTGCTGGTCTGTATTTTGCATATACATATATACAAAAGGATGTCTTTTTTTGTCCCTGTGTTTTTGTAATTCTCAGAGAATGTAGATATTGTTATATTTTAAACAGTTCTTTAGCTACAATCTTTTTTTTAAAGATTTATTTTTAATGTATTTGACAGAGAGAGAGAGAGAGAGAGAGAGAGAGAGAGAGAGAGAGAGATACAGAGAGAGAGATACAGAGACAGAGAGAAGGGGGAGGGCCCAAAACAATCCCCATAGTTGCACATCGTTGGTTTTTCCACATACCGGTAGTTTTATTCCACATGTGGGCACAGGACTGCACAGGGCAGGAATTGGGCCGGGTCTCATCCCAGTGAGAACCGTATTGAGGGTACTCCCTAGTTCAGCATATGGGTCCCCACAGGCCGGGTCCAGGATTTGATTCTTGGTCCCCAACGCTGCAAAGTGAGCACTTAACCCACTGAGCCATCCGGCTTCCCTACAATCATTATTTCTTCAAATATGATGAAAACCCATTGCATTATGGTTTATTGAATGTCTTCAGATATTCAGGAACCATTAATAATTCTTAAAGGGTGGGGAGATGCTTAATATAAAATATTGATGTGGAGAACTTTGCATGGCAAATAATGATTGGGTGGCAAAATGTCCTTCCTTTATTTTTTTTTATTGTTTTCTCAAATTGAGATGTTTCTATAAATACATTGCACTCATATTTTAAAGTTTATGCTTTTGTTCTTTTAAAACCCAATATTATATTTGCTCTTTTAGGATAAGAACTTTTCTTAATTTCTGGTAGAGGCTTATCTGGAATATGTGTCTTTTTAATTTTTTTTCTTGATAAAGAGCTACAGTAAAGATCATTGTCTTGCAGTACTAGCAGTTTGCCTTTTCTTTTTAATATGTCAGATGAGGGAAAAACTGTATTTTATTTGAAAATTAAATAAAAATGAGATATTATCTAAGCCTTTTAACATACAAAAATACCTTTCCTTAATTTTTGGTCAGATGAAAAAGACTGTTCCTGAGTAATCAGTTTCACCATTTTGCTTTGCTCTAACAAGGGCTGTCTAACCTTTTGACTCCCCTGAGTCACACTGGAAGAAGAATTGTCTTGGGCCACACATAAAATACACTCACAATAGCTGATGAGCTAAAAAAAAAAAAAAATTACAAACTATCTCATGACGTTTTATGAAAGTTTACAAATTTGGGTTGGGCCATTTTCAAATCCATCCTGGGCCTCATGCAGCCTGTGGACCATGGGTTGGACGAGCTTGCTGTAAGCACAAGAACTGAATGCAGTGTGTTATTTTCTCCTGTTTCTTCTTTGTTCTCCTCAGTTACTTTAGGAAACATGGGAATATACTTACTATATTTATGTTAGTATATAAATTAAGAAGTTCAGCAAAAAATAGAATGTAGGTTAGTAAACAAGGCTTTTATTGTTTATAAGATGCAAACTGTTATAAAATTCTACCATCAATAAATATAATAATTAAAATTTTCCATGTGAAATTTTAATTTGAATTACCTCATATTGGACCATTTAACCTAGTATTTTAGTTTGTACCAGAACACTATTTGGGAATGACTGGGTCACATGAGACATTTATGTGAAAATGGGTTGTCAATAAAATGTGTTTATAAATGTTGTTTTTCAGAAATTGTTAAACATGAGTTAGGAAAACACATTGAAATGAATTTGATGGAATGTTTCTGACACTGATGCATTATCACCCCCAGTAACGTGGTAAACCATACATTAGACACTTTTATGAAGAGTCACTCTGAAGGAGGCAAAGCAGCAGAGAGCGTGTAATAGATTCAGCCATAATTATTTAAACCTCACATCGTTGCTTTGCTCTATATACAAAAATATTCCAGTGACATTTCTTATGTTGACTTTCTTTCCTTCAAAATCATGGAACTGTGCTCTTGATTGGTTGTCAGTGGACCAGGTGTGTGTGCCCAAAAGACCAGCAGCTCTGAGGGAATATTGCTTTTCTGTAAAGTCTTATATTTTAAGAGAGAAAGTGGGAGATGTGCTCTTTTTGCTTTATGAAAACTAATCTGCATTTTATGTGTGAGTAGCCTGTTCTTACAGTATGTTCTTACAGAGCTTTATTTTATTGATTGATTCTTTTGATACTGCCTAACTTTTTTTTTCTTTTTCTTTTTCATTCCCTGCTGTCTCACCTCCCCACTCCCCAAAGGTTTTAATGTATTTCTTGTCTGGATCAGAAAATTAAATCTTCTCTCTTTCTTCCTTTTACTCACTCTCTCTTTTTTGCTCTCTCTTGAAAGAGTATGAACTGATGAGTTGCTTTTTGCAGTGGTGCCCGATGGATAGCTGATATGTGCATGGGAAAATTGCTTTTCACGTGTTTGTGAGAAACTGTTTTGATATTGGACTTCTTTTTTTTTTTTTTAACAGTTTCTATAATTTGTCCTGATCTTTCAAGTTCAAAAAATAACATCTCTTTCTCGTTTGCTCTCTCTCTTTTACATACATACAACATACACACATACGCACACACACACACGCACATAATACACACACACTTGCCTTTATAAGTCAAAAAAATTTTTTTTAATATAAAATGAAGGGACTTTTTTAGCTTGTGTAACCAAAAAGACCAAACGTTGCATGGCTTTCGAAGTGTTCTGTGTTGTGTTTCCCCCTGCTCACCTTGGTCACCTCAAGCAGAAAGAGAATACCTCCTTTCTAAAAGCTCCAACAATATTGCAACCAATCTCATTGGATCTGATTGTTGTCAGCTGGGTCACATGCTATTTTTGAGCCTATCACTTTGGCTTCCAGGCTGTGATGTAATTGGTCATGCCTGGTCACATGCCATCGAGTTGCCCATAGCCTAGTTGGAACCATGATGATCGAAGGTGGAGTACCAGAATTGCCCAGGTGCAGTTACTAACAGGAGAAACAACAGGGCCCATTTCTGTTATTGTTATTGTTAGAAATGAGGTGCAAATTTTAGATTTTTAAATATATAAGTGTCATTTGGGGCTCCAGATCTTTCATTTGAAACTTCATAGGGATTTATCATCTTAGGCTAAAGCCAGGACCTGGTTTAAGTTGTCAAGAGAGCCAGATATAGTTCATGTGATCTTGGAGGAACTTTGAGGTCTAATGACTGAATGTTGGAGAAGAGGAGTGAAGAGGACTGTTGCTATAAGCCTAAGGGAATGTTTCTCCTGAAGGGATACACAGTTTGTGCTGTGTAATGATGTTATTTTTTGTGTAAATCTGATGAAAAGTTTGTATTTCATGAAGCAAAAGTGAGAAAACTAGTGGTAGTCTTATGACACGTAGGGGATTTGATTCTGCATCTAAATCATTTTCCATTTGGATCATGTCCTCTCTGAGCCTCCTTTCTGATTGCAAGAAGATGGATGCCTAAGGGATCTTTCTAAGGAGCTGCTCAGAGCTTATTTTAATGTTGTGCTCAGCCCAGCAACATTTATTTAATACTTATAGAGCATCTTCAGAATACTAAGATGTACAGAAGCCAAACTGTACATTGTTTTCTGTTCTTAAAGGTGATTATGGCTTATCTGGGCAAAGTAAATAAACACAGGATTAGTTTGACAAGATGGAATTACATTTTTTCACCTTTGTATAAAACTCTTATGAAGACATTCTAATTCTGGCTTAATATCAGCCCATCAGAACTCTCCCAAATTGTTTTTCTTCCTTACCATGCCTGGACATCATGGTTGAATGTGTCTAATGAACACTCACCAGCACTTCAATTCTATTGTCACCTTTTTAATTATATTTTACTTAGATGTTCTTAACCCTAGAACCATACAATTTTTCACTTGACCTCTTCTTGAACCTGGGGTATATTGCTACAGTTGTCAGACCATCATGCACACAGCTGGGATACTATTATAGAAGGTAATGAGCAGTTTTCAGTTAACGTGTAACTATCAACACTAGATTTTGCTCACCTTCAGAATATCATCTTGCTCTGATTACAGCCTTCTTTATTTTCAGGTCTTGCAATATGTCTTCATTCCCATTGCCTAGGTTTTTATCCCTCAAGACATATCTCCAGGCGCTTAGTCTTCTCACCCTATCATCCTGCTCTTGGTTTCTCTTTCTTCCTTATTCCCTATTGATCTCCTGTCTCTGGCAATCTGTCAGAGTTGCTGATATACCATCTCCTTTGTGTTTATTACCTCCTCTACTTTTGTGTCCCAAGTGTACAGCACAATCCCAGTACCTATCAGTACTTCTAGCTTCTTGTTTCTTGTACCCACATAACAAGCACTTCTGGAGAACTACACAGTGATGAAGGTTGGCTTCATCATAAATCCAGTCATGAACTGCTGCCCTTTAAAATTTTTTCCCTTCCTCCCTTCTTTCCTTCCTTCTTTCCTTCCTTCCTTCAAGTTCTGAGACACATTTGCTTCATTTAAAAATTATTAATTTAAAAAAATTTTATCATGGAAAGAATACAAAATGAGGTGTGTACCCTCTTAAATTTTCAAGCTGGGTGAAAAAAGGGGAAGGGATTAAGAAGTACAAATTGGTGGTTACAAAACAGGGGGATGTAAAGTACAGCATAGAGAATATAGTCTAATATTATAATAACTATGTATGGTATCAGGTGGGTATTAGACTGATTGGGGGAATCACTTTGTAAATCATATGAATGTCTAGCCACTACACTGCACCCCTGAAAATAATATAAAATGATATTGAATGTCAACTACACTTTAAAAATAAAAAAATATATATTCAATAGCAGAAAATATGCCAATATCATTTTTAAATGATAAAAAAGCTAATGGTTACAGCTTATTTCTAAATTTTGTGAAAGAAAATGTATATATTTTTAAAAAGATACAGTACATCTTATTGACTGTAGGTAGTATTGTACAGCAGATTTCTAGAGGGTATTTGTCTTGCTTAACTGAAACTTTCTACCCATTGATTAGTATTTCTCCAATTCCTGCCCACGCCCCAGCCACTGACCACCAGCATTCCTCTTTGATTCTGTGTATCAATTTTACTATTTGATTCTTTTTGATGTCTCATATAAGAAAAATCATGCAGCATTTGTTTTTATGTGACTGGCTTATTCCATTTCTGAGGATGTCCCTGAGGTTCATCTATGTTTTCACATATCTCAGAATTTCCTCATTTTAAAAGATGAATAGTTTCTCTTTCTCTCACTGTGACTTTTTTTTTTTTAATTTTATTTATCAATTCACATGCTTGTTGCCACTTACATTGTTCTCCTATCTTGGCTATTGTGAATAGTGCTGCAATGAGCATAGTAGTGGTAAAGTTTCTTTGAGATCCTGATTTCATTATTTTTTGGGATAAATACTCAGATGCTCTAATTTAAATTTTTGAGGAAACTCCACACTGTTTTTTATAGTGAACGTACCATTTTTCAGTCCCAGCAACAGTGCACAAAGGTTCCAAATTCTGCACATTTTTGATAGCACTATTGTCCTGGATTTTTGTTTTTTTTTATAATAGTCATTTTGAGAAGTGTGATGTGATAGTTTATTATAGTTTTGATTTGTATTTCCCTGATGATTAGTGATATTGATTACCTTTTCATATACCGGTGGGCCATTTGTACATCTTTGGAGAAGGTCTATTCAATTCCTTAGCCCCTTTTAAAATCAGGTTATTATTATTATTATTTTTACTATTGAATTATAGGAGTTCTTTATATATTTTGTATTTAACCCCCTTATCAGATATATGGTTTGCAAATATTTTTCCCCGTTCTGTAGTTTGCCTGTTTATTGTTATTTGTTTCCTTTGGTCTGCGAAAGCTTCTATGTCTTTTTAATCCCTTTAAATAATTTGAAATTATATATATAGTTTTCTTTTAAATCTATCTCTGGATATGTTATGTAGACCTTTGATGGTGTTAAAATTTCTATAATCAAAGAGAGATAGGAGTAATACTAAAAAATGAAAGGCCAATCAAATAATGGGCTAATAACAATATTGGGTTTAATTCATGACTTAGAAGGGTGTTTTTAAATCAGTGTGAATAAAACATCATCTTGGCAACAGTTTTGTCTTCAAAGTCATTGGGGAGATAAGAAACTTCTTAGTTTGATGTACTTCCAGTTGTTTATTTTTGTTTTTGTTTGTACTTTTGCTGTCATACTTATGTAGTCATTACCAAGATCAATGTCATGAAAGTTTTGCTCTATGTTTTCTTCTAGGTGTTTTACAGTTTCAGGGTTGCATTTAAGTCTTTTTTTAAGATTTGTTTTATTGTTTTTGACTGAGACAGAGAGAAACAGAGGCAGAGAGAGACAGAGAGAAACAGAGGTAGAGAAAGACAGAGAGAAGAAGGGCCCAGAACAGTCACCATAGTTGTACGTCATCGGCTTTTGACATGGTTTTGTTCCACACAGCTGGGAGGGGGCTGCATAGAGCAGGAACTGGGCTGGGGGTCTCCTGCATGGGAGGCACTCCCCTTCAAGCCAGGGGCCAAACCAGGGGGAAGGGGGTGAGAACTGAACTGGGGGCCTCCTGTGAAGAAAGCACACCCCAGCTTAGCATATGGGGTCTGCACGAGCTGGGGCTAGGATTTGATCCTTGGTTCCTGGGACTGCAAAGTGAGCACTTAACCTGCTGAGCCATCCCAACTTCTCCACATTGAAGCCTTTAATTCATTGTTTTTCTCTTGTTTCTTTTATTTGTTCTTTATTGGTCTGTGCCAAATCATTATTCATGGCACCCTCCCCCCCCCAACACACATACACCTCCAGTCCCCCTACTAATTCCCACCTTGTCCTACTTGATGCCTTGTTGTTTAGAGCTGCAGTATAGCAGAGGTTAGGAGCGGGGACTCACCATGTAGACTGGGTTCAAACTGATGCTCTGCAAGTTATTTTGTGATCTAATCCTGTGTAAGTAATTTCACTTCTCTTTGCCGATGTGTATTCATCTGTAAAATGGGAATAATGATGACATCTATTTGATAGAGATGTTGTAAGGAATCAATGAGTTAGTGTTGGTATAAAAAAAAAAAAAAAAAAAAAAAAAAAAAAAAAAAAAAAAAAAAAAAAAAAAAAAAAGAAGGGGAAGTCGGGATGGCTCAGTGTGTTAAGTGCTCACTTTGCAGCACCGGGGACTGAGAATCAAATCCGGGCCCTGGCCCGTGCGGATCCATGTGCTGAACTGGGGAGTCCCCCCAGTTCAGTTCTCTCTCTGTCACTGTATCTCTCTCTCTCTCTCTCAAAAACAATAAAAAAAAAAGAAAGAAAGAAAGAAAAAAACACCTAAAATAACACCTGACATTTTAGGAACTGTGTATGTATGGTTATTATGGCGTTTTTGTTTTTCTTTTATCATGGATAATATTGAGGCGATTAGGCCTCATAGCCGTGTTTCCATCCACTATACCTATTTTGTTAAAGACTCATTCACTTTTACTGCATTTTTTTTTGTTCTCAGAAATGGTGTGGTAAAATAATCATCCATCTTTCTGTTTCTTCCTGCCTTCAGTGTAGTTTTTTGTTTATCTCTCCTTTTTCTATATCTTTAGTCTTTTTATAGATGTAAAATCTGTATGGTGAGCTTATAAACATACTGTTTCTCCCATTATAAAACCAATAAAACATCATCATTATCATTATTGCTATCCTCATCATAAACATCGAAAGAACAAAAATGATGGGTGATGTGATGTGGACTTGTACATCTGGAAACTATCTAATTGTTACCAACCAATGTCACCCCATTAAATTTAACAATAAAAAAAGAACAAAAATGAATCACCCTCTGATAACTTACTCAGATATTTTCCCAGGTACTTTTTTCTTCTTTTCTTTCCTCATACAGTTTTTTTGGGGGGGTTGGGGGTGGGGGAAATATGAGTCTTCCCTCCTTTAGCTCCCTTTTGGCTCTCTCTGCAATTTGCTATTACTGAACAAGAAAGCCAGATGTTAGCTGGTTTGTCACATAACAGGGATTTGCTATCTTTCCTTAGTCAGCTCTAACCCACTTATGGATTTCACGCGATTAGTGATTTTGGCTGTCATGACATAAGTTCTGAGGCTCCACTGTCTCATTCTTACCTGATTCTGATCCAAGCTGTAACTCTCTCGACTCCTTCCTAGGTCTACCTCCATTTCCTCAATCTATGCTTCTGCCCACGTCCCATTGTTCACCCTGAGCCTTACACTGCATATGTTCCCTGGGTAATTTAATTTATTCCCATGATATATATATTGTTTACCAGATGTACCAGTAACTTACAAATCTCTATTTGTATCCCCAAATTCTCTCCTGACTTTTCAGACCTCTTTCCAACTATTTCCTAAATGTGATACCCATAGACATTCCAAATTCAGTACCTCTAAAATTAAACTCCTTATATTCCCAATTTTCATGTTGCTTTTGAATTTCTATCTTAATGGATGCCTTTACCATCAATCTAAAGAGCCTGAACCAGAAACCAGGTGTTCCTTGCAAACTTGTACCTCTCCCTTACACCCAGCTAACAGCACCTATTTATATCACAATATTTAACATTGTATCTCATCTCTGTCTCTTCTTCTCAATCCCAACTTTCACTGTCTTACTTCAGGCTTTTGTTTTTCTTTGCTGAGCTATTATAAGAATCTTTGAATGGCTTTTTCTCCTGATGTCATCTGCTATCCAGTTTGTCTTAGGTACAGTTGACAGCTATACTTATAGAGCATTAACCTGATCACATGCTGTTTTGATCTAATTTCTCAGATAGTTCCCCATTGCTTACATTTTATGATACAACTCTTGTGATATGTGTTATTCTCTTGTGATATGTGTTATTCTTCACCATCCTTCCCCAGTCTTTTTTTTTTTTTTCCAGCCTCTGTTCTGGTCAGAATTCCTAATGAGGGCAAGCTGGGATGGCTCAGTGGGTTAAGCGCTAGCTTTGCAGCCCCGGAGCCCGAGGATCGAATCCCAGTTCCACCTCAGGTAGACCCATATGCTGAATGGGGGTGTGCCCCCAATTCAGTTCTCACCGGGCTGAAGACCCTGGCCCAGTTTCTGCCCTGTGCCGCCCCGCGCCCACCTGTGGAATGAAACTGTGTGGAAAAACCAATGATGTACAACAATTATGGAGACTGTTCTGGGCCCTCCCCCTTCTCTCTCTCTCTGTCTCTGTATCTCTCTCTCTGTCAAAAACAATAAAAATAAATGTTTAAATAATCCATGTGTCAAAGACCAACTTACTAGGGAAGTTATAGTATTTTAAACTGAATGAAATGAAAACACAACATAGGAAAATTTGTGGAATTCCTATAAAGTCATGCTTAGAAGTAAAATTGACAGCATTCCACACATATAAGAAGAGAGAAATATTTCAAGTTAATTGCTTCAGTTTTCATGTTAAGAAACTAGGAAAAAAGGGCAGCTTAAGCCCAGTATAACCAAAATAAATGAAGTAATAAAAAACAGTGAAAATTTGTGAAATGGAAAACAAATCAGTAGAAAAAATAAATGGGAACAAAATCATATACTTTACAAGTTTGATAAATTTGCTAAGACTTTGGAGAGACTTAAAAGAAAAATATGTATAAATTAGTAGAGCAGGTATGAGAGTAGCTTAATCACTAACAGGTCAACAGGTATAAAAATGCACTAAGGTGAAATATGAGAACAAAATAAATGAACAAACAAAACAGAAACAGATTGATAGATACAGACAACAAACTTATGGTTATAGATAAAAGGGCGGTTGGGGGGCTGTGAGAAAGTAGAAGGGATTACGAAATATAAATTGGCAATTACAAAAAATCACTGGGATGTTAAATTCAGTATGGGAAATATAGTCAATAGTGTAAAAATTATGTATAGTGTCAAGTGGGGAGGGATTACTTTATAAGTTACATAAATGTCTATACTATATACCTGAAGCTAATATAAAATAATATTAAATGTCAACTATAATTGAAAAAAATAGTCATGGGGATGTAAAATACAGCATAGGAAATATAGTCAATAATATTGTAATAATTGTGTATAGTATTAGATGGGTAATAGACCTAATGTAGTTACCAATTTGGGAGGTATATAAATGTCTACTCACTATGTTGTTTTGTGCACCTGAAACTAATATAAAATTGTATGTAAAGGTCTTGAAACTAAAGCAGTATTTTGAACAGTTTCATGTCAATAAGTTGGACAACTTAGATGAAATGGATAAATTCCTTGAAAAACACAAGCTACTAAAGATCACTTAAGAAGACATAGATACCCCGAATCTTCCTTTATTAAAAATTGAATTTGTAGTTGGAAATAGCCCCACAAAATTATCTCCATGCCTTCTGACTTCATTATTGAAATCTACCAAATGTATAAGGAAGAAAAATACCAATTCTCTCATTCTTTGTGGTCAATATTAGCCTCATGCCAAATTCTCAGACAAAAATGCCATAAGAAAAAAAGAACAATATTTTGTATGAACATAGATGCACGATGGTGCCCAAAGTCTACCAAATTGAATTCAACCAAATATAAAAATGAGACCAAGTAGAATTTAGCCCAGGAATGAAAAAAGTGATTTATATTTAGAAATCAGTGCATAAAAAAAGCATTTGAAAATTCACATCCATTTATTTTTTATATATAAAACTCTCAGCAAACCAGGGATAGAGGAAAATTCCTCAACCAGATAATGAGCATTCAGAAGATTAAAACATTCAATTTACAGCTAACAAAAATTAATGGTAAAGGGCTAATTAATACTTTTTTCCCCTTAAGATCAGGAATAAGATAGGGTGTCAGCTCTCACCACTTCTATTTAACTTTGTATTGGAGGATCTATTCACATAATTTGGGAAGAAAAAGAAATAAAAGATATTCAGATTGGAAGGGAAATTAATTTGGAGAAAATGTGATTATCTATTAAGAAAACATGGTAGGGTCTACAAAGGATCTACTAACGTATAATAATAAGTGAGTTGAGCATGGTTGTGGGTACAAAGAATATTTACTAGTAATGAAAAGTCAGAAATTGATATTGCAAAAGCTAATATTTATAGTAACATAAACAACTTAACTTAGACATAAATCCAACAAAAATCTGCCTGATTTATACACTAAAAACTGTAAAACATTGAGAGAAATTAAAGAAAATCTAAGTAAATGGAGAGATAAGCTCTTCCATTTGTCAAAATATTCAGTATCATTAGAATGTTAATTCCTCTCAAATTATAATTGTCAGACAACATCCAGGACACTTAAATTTAAATTTTATGCAAAAATAAAAATGTTTTAATATAAGTATATCCATATCTGCATTTTTATTTGTCAGCCCTACCTCAAAATTGATTCTATGCAATCTCAATTAAAATTGCAGTAGGATTTTTTGGTAAAAATTGACAAGCTTATTCTAAAATTCACATGGAAGTTCCAAGGATCCAGAAAAGTCAAAATAACTGTGAAAAGATAAAATTATGTTAGAGGAATTATGATATTTGACTTCCAGTCTTATTGTAAAGTTACTGTAATGAAGACAGTGCAGTATTGTCATCCAGGTAGAATAATAGATCAGAGTAGGAAAATGGAAAGTCCAGACATAGATCAACATGTATATTATTATCTTATTGTGTAAAGAAACTTTGGAAAATGGATAGTCTTTTCAGTAAATGGTGCTGAAACATTTATAAATTCACATACCAAGAAATGATCTTCAATCAATAATTTAAACCATATAACAAAATTTACTCAGAATGGAATATAGTCAGGTATGAAACCTAAACGTCTAAAATGTCTAGAAAGAATCATAGGAGAAAAATCTTTGTGTACTGGATACCACACAAAAAGCACAGTTCAGGAAACAAATCAGTAAATGGACTTCCTCAAAGATAAAATCTTTTATTTATTTTATTTGAAAGGCAATGTTATGGCTGACAGCCATATACTGGATGAAAATCTTTGCAAAGCATATATCTGATAATGGACTGTATCCAGAATATATGAAGGATTTGATAATGAGAAATAAGAATGAACAAACTGATTTAAAATATGGACAAAAGATTTGACCAAACTTACCGGTAAATAAAGAATATAAAAGAATAGTAAACACATGAAGATAATTTTAACGTTACTGGTCATCAGGGATATGCAAATTAGAATCACAATGTGATATATACTATTCATATAGCAAAAGCTAAGAAGACTGAACTTACCAAGTTTTTGTAGGAATGTGGAACCAGTGGAACGCTCATACATTGCTACTGGGAAGGTAAAATAGTAAAAACACTTTGAAAAACATTTTGCCAGTTTCTTAAAAAATTAAAAATAATACCTACCATATGTCTATGCAAAGACTTGCAAATGAATGTTTAGCAGCTTAAAATAATAACCAAAGATGGAAGTAACTGATCTTCATCAACAGGTGAAGGGATAAACAGATTGTGGTATTATTCCTCTAATGGAATACTTCTCAGCAATTATAATGAATGAACTTCTGATATAAATAGTATTCATGAATCTTAAACTATTAAGCATTGAAGAAGGCAGACAAAAAGGAGCATTTAGTATACAATTCTATTTATACAAATCTCTGGAAAATATAAAGTAACTTGACAGAAAGAACATCAGTGATTGTCTAGGTAAATTAGAAGGGGTGGGAATGGACGTGGGGGAGGTGAGTAGAAGAAAGTTTGGGGGTGATGGCTGTGTTTATTATCTTGCTTGTGGTTAAGTTTCACATGTGCCACAACTTAGTAAATTGTACAATTTAAGTATGTGCATTTATACCTGAAATTAAGCTCTATAAATAAAATAACATGAAAAATGGTGAATACATTATGATTCTGAAGAACCAATAGCACCAGCACACAGAATAATAGACTGGATTGTTATGTATACAACACATAGAAATCTAAAATGCATACCGGTAACTTCAAATTAATGCATATAGTATATTATTCATGTAAAAGTTTCAATTTCACAAAATATTGATATGCATGCCTATAGAATACACAAGTGTCTGTAAATTTCTGCAAGTCATTTACCGTAAAACATGGGCTTGATACACAGCAACTGAATAGAGTGGTTACTCTCGGAAAGAAGGGAGAAGAGATGGGGTGAAATACAGGGTCCATCAAAAGTAATGCTCTGCTGGAATGTTCCAACTTATTAAAAAGGGGGTGTTATCTCTGCTGAAAGCTATATATTTATTTTAAAATATATAATTCTTTTAAAAACTATGGCACACTTAATATTTGTTTTGAGAATGGAAACAGACAGAGCCTTCTCTAGTAATTTTTGTACTAACTGTATGCTTGACTCATTCACATTTAGCAGCCATCCGAGACTTTACTTGGGGGCACATTGTTCGATTGCCCAGAGCATTTGTACAAGTGAAGAAGGGGAGGTCTGCCCCTGCCTTCACAGAGCCTGTCATTGAGGGAGGAGAAAGACATTATGTACGTAATTTGTGAAAAGTGAAGTACAAGTGTGAGAATATATATTGGGGATACCTAATGTCAGGGGTCAGGAAAAACTTCTGTGGATAGGAAGAATGTCTGTGTACAGGCAGATAAGGCAGAAGAGTCTGAATCACCAGGCTGTAGTGAGATGCCTGGTTGGAAGTTCTAATGAGAGATTTTGAAGAGGCAATCACAATATGTGTTCATTTACATAACTTTCCTCTGTCTTTTTTTTACCTATTAAATTTACTGTTGTAGATGCATAGACTTTGATGTTATGATGGATGTATTTTCTATTTTTGCCTTGAATTGTACAAGTCAAGGATAGAAATAACTTCCTATTTTTAAATTACGTTAACTCAGAGTTTTGTCATTTTGTGTTAATGAGTATGTTAAAAATAAGCATAATGACCTAGGAAGGCTGTTGGTTTAAGTGTTAACTTCACTGTTTCCTGTTTCCCATCTGGAAGACCTCTGGTAGAAGGCAAAGTTTCACTAGGTTGCTTGAACCCTGCAGGAAGAGTGACTGTTTCACCTACAGTGTATTAAATGTTACTACAAAATGCTTTACAGTCAGCATATTTTCCCCTGTGCCAGTGTTGTGATCTTAGCTACTGTTTGATGATTAAAAAAAACATGTTTATGGGTGATTAGACAGTCATGGTAGAACAAATGAAGCCTGAGTGCAAATATTCCTGGTGTCAGAGGATGGCCAAAATGGTTGTTTCCCCCCATATAACTTTCTAATCCAATCAGACCAAGATATACAACATGCCACACATTTCATATTTGCTTTACTGGCAACTTAAGTGGACACTCCTTGAATTTTAATAAATGCTGAACTCACATATTCCTTTGAACAGCAGTTTCTAAATCAGAATCTCTGGCTTTGTTTTTGCGGAGGTTATGAATGTTGTATTGTAGGTAGACTGTTTTATTAACAAAGCTGCTACAAGCACCTGCTTTATAAATCTTGCCTCCTTAATATAGAAGCAACCCACATTTTGTAGCACCAGCGATTCACTATTGGAATACAATACGGTATAATCTTTAAAAAATGTTATTTTTGCATGAGTGAGGTTTGCACACTGAATGTTACAATCATTTTGGGGGAAAAATTTAGATTACTCGCAAACATGTTATATTGCTTAAGTTAGTGGTGATAAAAGCATGGAAGAAAGACAGCATTTGCATGAGAATTTAAAATTTTAATTTAGGCCTAATACCAGTAGAAAGATAACCTAGTAATTTAAAGTACAAATTGAAGTTGGAAAATATTAAGAAAACTTGAAATAGATTACCCATTTTGCTTTAACCATAGAAAATGGTGATTAAGCTTCTTTTCTGTTATTTTTGTTGTGGAGCATTTACATTGAAGATGCCACAGACCTAGTATTCATAAAAATGAAAATTTAAATTCTTCATCAGACAAGTTAATCTTTATATTCCTGTTAAAGGTTTATGAGAATGGCAGATTTCTATTTATATGACTTGTTCAGTGTTGTTTTCATAAATTTTGTAACCATGGCAAGATTATTTAAGATAGCCACATTTAAGAAGCGTTCGTGTATAAAAATTAATAACTTTTATTGTACTACAAAGGCATTTGTCAGTAATTCAAATTATTTTTGCATAATTTTGCATCTTTACACCATGATGATACAATGATCTTTTTACTTGAGCCTTGACTTCAATAAATTTTTTCACAAATAATTTTGAAAGCAATTTTGCTAATGCTTCAGTGACCACCCAATTTTGCTAAAATGGAAACATCTGCTATTATATTAACATTATCTAATGTTCAGAGCAATAAATGCTTGTTTACACATGTGCCAACTTATCTCTCCTTGTAAAAATTAATATATGTAGTCAAGATTCAACCTCAGGAAGGTGTGTCAGCCTCCACTAAATTTCTGGGATTAATTATCTGATCTCAGTTTTGTTATCACCATACTATTTTCAGTTAGACTGTTTCCAAAGTTTCAGAATGTAGACCAGACATATTCTGTGGGTGTCACGGTCCTTTTTTGTTTTCATAAGAAGAAACAACTCCATTTTTCTTGTAGGGAGAAGGTAGAGAGTTTTTAATTAAGAATTTAGTGAAAAGCTTGTAATTCTTGATGTAAAATACTACTACTATTACTACTACTACTACTACTACTACCAACAACAACAACAACAGTAATAAAAATAATGGTTGAACCAAATCTATGGTATTCAAAACAAAATTCCTGTGCTTGCTTTTCTGTATTTCAGGTAATGAATGGATCCTGTGGTTGGCCTTTACTTTAAATACTTTAGATAACAATTAAAAACCAGAGGATAGAGAGGGATTATGACTGATAATAAGGAAAGGTAACATCTATGGAAGGTTTACTATGTACCATATTCTTTTTCAGCAATATGGACAGCTTATCTAAGTTGATCTCCTCAGCATTGTCACCATGTAGGCACTGCTATTTCCATCCTCATTTTATCGTTGGGAAATGAAATAGGTTAAATAACCATCTAGGCCAGCAAGCTAGCAGGTGCAGGGCCTGGATTCAAACATGAGCGGGCAGTCGGCTTCCAGAGCCTCCTCTCTTAACACTAGGCTATACTGCAGCAAATCAGAAACTTGGCTTTGTAGAACTCTAGTATTCAGCAAATTGACATGTTCTTTTTATAATATCTCGAGCTTTATCAAATATATATTATGATAAGAGACACGGGTTGGGAACTAGATGTACATTAAATTACACTTTTTGCCTATTCATATTGTTGGATTTTTTTTATAGAAGTACAGCATAGAGAATCTCATTTGCTCTAAACTTTATGAAAATAGAATGAACAAAATAGAAAGATACCAAGTTCCATTTAGCAAGCCATCTGCTCTTAGAAATATTATATGAAGAAAGCTAGGGATTCTTCCAGATCTGGTAAAAGAGATAATGCAAAGAGATAGAAACTGAAATATATAATTGTTTACTTATGGAACTGATAGTGCATATATAGCACTGGAAAGTAAGCTGAACTTTAAAAGCAGTATCTAATTCTCTTTTATGTGTTATTACCGGTACTTACATTTACTTCCTCACAATGTATGATAACCTGGTTTGACAAACAAAGAAAATCACTATTAATTTCAGAGAAATTGTTGCTTGTTTGTTAATTGACCTGAATAGAAAGTACCTAATTTATTATAATTATATTTTTTCTCCTACATTTTTTGGCTGTATATCCTTTGATTACATCTTCATATGAAAAATTGCATATAATTTTTTTATTAGAAATAGATTGATAGTTCAGTCTTTTCTCTAGCATGTATGATTGAAGTGTGATGTGTTTATTACCAGTTTACATATCACTTAGCTTTACAACTAATTATTGATAATATTATGTAAATTTATGATTTTTTTTCAAATTTGGCCAAACTCCTATAGCTCCTTTTATGTATGAGCTGTTAGATTGCAGGGAATTTCAAGGTTTCCTGAGCTAATACTAAATACTCTGAATTTATGAAACTCCTTAGCCAGTTTGTTGCAGAAGAAAATGCATATTTAATGTTTTTTTTGTAATATTTGGTGATGACAATATTTTGTGTAATATTGTCAAGAAATTTAATGTTTTTACAGCATATCCATATAATTCAGAATTTTTCTAAAATTAGATTATCATACAATCAAAGTACTGGTAATTAAAAAAAATTTTTTTTGTCTTCATAAATTTAGATTTTTATATAATCAGAAAAAAATTTGGTATAATTTATTTCCCAATGTCTGAATAATTAATTACTTTTGATTTGATTTTACTGTTATTTTTATCATATTTGTCTTATACATATTAAATTTTCACCTAAATTTTCTCCCATTATTTAAAAAAATAGCATTTAATGGTAACTAAAAATGTTAACAAACAAGTTCAGAGTCCATACGACTGTTGCTTTACAAAATATTCCAAATTTTCATTTATAAAGTAATACCTGAGCTTTATGAAATATTTTATTTTTATAGAAAAGTAAGAAAAAATATGGTGCATTTTTAATACATGTTTTATTATAGAGCATATTCCAGACAAGAGAGCATTATTTGAGCGTGTGAAAATGAAAACATCCTCTATATAAAGTTTTGCATATCTCATTTTTGGAGGAATTTCCCCTTGACTAAAATTTGGCTTTATACATTTCAAACTTTGGTTTTCCTCCATTATATATGCATATGTACGTTCCCACTGTACACATCTATACTTCTTGACACATGTGCTTCTATAAGGCACATATATGTCACTGTAAGAACTCTGGCCATACTCCTTCCTGTCACAATGCCTGGTGAGTTTATTAAGTGGGCAAGAGGGAAATTGTTTGTTTCTGCACTGTAAAGGGTAGGGGGCGCAATGTCTATTAGTAACTCAGTAAGCACACAGTTGACTGTAAACTATGCAAGTAATCCTATGACACCCAAACTAAAAGTTTTCACAACTCAATTTCTTTTTAGCTACAGACCAGAACCTGTCTGGCCTTGCAATGACCCTGCTATGAAGGGAAGCATGACAGTTGCGGGGAGAGCTGAGTAGAAACAGACATTGACTGTGGCTGCATTCATGCTACAGCACCACAGCTGAGAACTTGTAACAGAGACCTTATGTCTTACAAAGTTGAAATTATTTACTGTTTAGCATTTTACAGGGAAAGTTGGGTAATCTTGCTCTAAACTATGCACTTATTACAAATAAGTAAAATAGAATAGTATTGTGGACTTGTAAATATAGCTTTGATATATTATTAGATTTAGAAAAGCAAGTAGTTGAACAATATGCATAATAGAAATATTTTTTTATACTTCCTTTATTCCTAAATCATTACGCATTTATGATTGTATAAGTAGATCTAAATCTAGAAGGAAATGCAGAATGTTGACAGTGATTTTTTTTATGGGCATGAAATTTAAACAATGGCAATTACTTTTCATTAATATTAACTCTGTAGTTTTTGAATGCACATTCATTGTGTTCGATGGTTAGCTTTTGTTGCAGTGCACATATATTACTATTAAAGTTTAAAAATAAATTAGAGTTGATTAAAAAATAAAAGTAAATAATGTATAAATGATGGATCTTACCATTGTAAAACAACAAAACTATTGCCCTCCTACCATCTGTGTAACCATCATTTACATATCCAATTATTTTTATATGCCTACATTTTATAGTTTCTTGTATCTTAAACCTTCCTCTTCATTCCCTTTTCTTACCTAATAGATATATCAGTGAGCATATTTATATTTACAAGGCCATGTACTTGCCCTTGCTCTCTCTTGAATGAAAATTTAATTGATTAGTAGAATTCTAGATTGATGGTATAACCCTTTTGCAATTTGTAATAATTGTTCTATTTTCTTATGGAATCTGTCATTTCTTCTGGCTCTCTTCCAAATAGTATCAAATATTTTTCTTTTTGTCTTGGTATTATAAACTCCCCACATCCTCTGACTATGAATGAAAATATTTTCATTCATTCTCAGGTATTATACTAAGGCAGTAAAATTCTCAGGCATTATCCTTTTAGGAAATGCCTCACCAATATTTCTTTCTTAGTTTTTGGAATTTCTGTTGGACTTAAATAGAAGTTTTCTAATATATTGTCTCTTAATTCCTCTTTCTTATTTCCGTAGAATGATCTTTCTATGCTATTTTTGTTCACTTTCTCTTTAGTTTGGTATTTATCCAATTTACTTCCTTAATGGTTACTTTTTTCATTTTCAGATTTCTATTTGCTTACCTGCTATATACAACCATATATGGTTCATATTCATCATTTTGTTTCATAATTCATTGTTTTTGCTGTATGACTATTATTCCTGCCTTTATATTTCTAAAGGCTTTAAACATATTGTATATGTTTGGATACATTTAATTAAAAAAGAACAGAGAACTTGACCAATAGTGATAAAATCCTAAAGCTTTATTGTTTGTGAATAAGATGTCTGGAGGAAAGGAAGCCAGATTTTGTTGGGGGCTCCTTGCGGCCATCACAGGCTCAGCTTCTTGTCCTCCTCTCATCATTTCAAAGTGTCTATTTCTCTTATGGATCAAAAACGCCTGTCTTAACTCCTCTCCTGTTATGAGAGTTGGTTTCAAAGCAGTAAGGAGGATGGTGTCAAAGGGATTTCTCTTCTTTGATTAGAGAGGAAAAATCTCTACTATTAGGCCCCAGTAAATCCCCTCTCATATCCCTTTGAACAGAGCCAGGCCATGCACTCGACACATATGCACACGCACAACCAACCTTACAGCAGTAATTGGCCAACAGGAATGAATGGCTTAGGTGAGCCTAGACGAAGGGGGCGTGTCCTTTCAGCAGCAACTAACTACTTCTGCCATTTGCTTGTTTTAAAATCATTTTTAGAAGATGCTGTTTTGTTTGAATTTTTTCAGAAGTAAGTTTTCCCAATGCATTTTCAACATTTTTTTTTTGTTTGTTTAAAATTTTGTAATATTTCTTTTTCCCTTTTTCTGTGAAAGTGTTCCTCTTTCTATGATAGTTACAGGGTTGCCTCCGTTAGGCCTAATGTTCAGGACCACTTCTCTGTTACTTGTCAGGTATTAGAGTTTAATTCCTATGCCAGTAGGAGGTGAAGTTCGCTGAGGAAAAAGAGAAAATAAATGTCTGAGATAAGCCCTTATACTCTAAAGATAGCGTATGCTCTCAAGGGTTCATTAATATAAGTTCTGTGACATATGCTCCCTTAGTGGGTTCCTCATGTTTTATTTTTGATTTTCTTCCCCAAGTTCTTACTACATCTATCTCAATTCCCTTCTTATTTCGGGAATTCAAAATTGCCATTCAGCAAATTAAACTGTGGAGTAAATTTGAGCAAGAGTACATTGCATTGTTAGACCCTACTCCTGTGTCAAAACAATTGTTCCTAAGTGTCTTAGCCATGAATCACATTTCTAGAGGCTCTGTTTGCAGTTGAAGAGAAGGTATGTACACACAAACACAGCTATGATATATGAGTATCAAATTAAGAGTGCTGACAGGCTTTAAAGAGAATGACCATATTCTGTCCTTACCTGATGATGAAAATTTTAAGAAATGAAGAAAGTCACTGCAGTGCCAGATCTATGCTAAAAGTGATAATTGGGTATTAGCTACAGCTTTCCAAGGTTGTATCTGCAATAGCAATGCTAGCACGACTGCACTGCTTTAATAATTCCTGTTTAAACTTGGCCGCAGTGGGCCCTGTTGACTTATTTATTGCAGTTTTCTAATTGTATTACTTTTCTGTTTTCCAAATGGTGATTTTTGCTTTACACCTTCAGTTGCTTTGACACAGGATTTGAATCTCAGGATTTTAAAACACCCTATTTAAGGCTTCTTAATATTGTGGGTGAATGATTGTCATTAGGAAAGTGTTTGGATATAGCATCATACTTCAGTATGTTTGTCATGAAAAATACCCCTTCTGCTGTTGCTGCTGAACTCATACTAAATGGCTTAGACAGAGTCTGCCTCTCATAATCTCACTTTCTTGAAAGCAGATGCATCTTAAGTGAGAGCCAGAAAATTTGCATAGCAATACAGCACTTAAAGCCAGACTTTATCTTAACATTTTCTTCATTGTAGATAGGAGGTCTACTTATAAAGAAAGGAACATAATATACTCTTTTTCACTTGATTTTCAGACTTTTGAAGCTGTTTTTAAAATTTAAATGATAACAATCTACAATAACTAACATGAGTAAAATGCTATGCTATCTGACTTTTTTTTTTGTAAGCGAAAAATACTCTGTGTGATCATTTCTCAGTTGGCTTTGTCATGGTCTATTATGCTACAGCCACAGCATCAAAATGTATGTAGCTCTGAGTTGCAGAAAACCTATTTATGTCACTGTATAGCTTAATATCCTTCAACAGTTTTCATCGTCCATTGATAATTTCCAAATTCCTGATGACAGCCTATGAAGCCCATTTTTCTAGCCCCTTCCAGCTCTCTAACTTCTCTCTCTGCTTACTTACCCTGTAGGCCCATTTGTGAATTCCTTCCTTTCCTTAAGCACAGTGCTCACTGATGCTTCTGTGCATCTGGAGTACTCCTTTTTCTCCAGAACGTTCTTGTCCTGCTCACTTTTCACCTTGAAAATTTCTACCTGCCTATCATGACAGTGGAGATGTGACCTTAGAAGTGAAACTTTCTATACCCCACCCTCTCCATTCATGCATTTATGTGCCTGTGACCCCTGGTGGAAGGTATTTGAATAAAGGATAAGCATGTAAGTCTTACACACCTTGTTGCCCAGTGTCACTCTTACAGGTACCTGAGCAGACAGACATACTCTGTAAATAGCAACTGTGACAGAAATAGGCTGATTACTAAGAACTCTGAGCCAAGAAAATTTCTGTACCGAAGAGCCATGCTGACAAAGGTACTATTTACCCTCAAGAATGAGCTCAGTGGCAAAATGTATTTGAAGTATTCAGACGGTTAGATTTGATAGTTTTGGTGCCTATGGGCAGCCGTGGACACTAGTGATGGAGAAAAGCACTCACATGGGGCAAAGTGAGGACATCAGGGTGAGAGCCCAAGTTGGACAATAACAAAGTTGGGTTTTAAAAATGTGCATATAGTGTTAAAAATTAGTTCTTGTGAACGGGACATGTTGCAGCTAGCAGGCCAACTGATCAGCAGTGAATGACGGGTAACCAATCTGTAGCCTTTGCACGGCTGCATCTGGAAACCCTCCTCTCCATAACCTCCTTTTCTTAAGACAGTGAACACAATGCTGGTCACTGTGGTGACACTCATAACAGGCTTATACTTTCTACACTTGTGGGTAATAGGACTTCTGTGAAGTTTCCCTGTGAGATGATAAAATCTGTTGAAGAAAAGGATAGGCTCATCCCATTTTCATAAAGAATGTTATGCTCTACTCCTTAACCCTGTTTGGACAGCATACTGTTAGAAATTTTCAAAGGAAACAGAAAGGAAAGTGGAAGGGATGAATTTGGAATTTAAGAAAGAGGGAAAGGAAGGCCTGTTGGAGGCTACTGAGTGACAGAATTAAGTTGGATGAACCGAAATAATGGCCGTATCTTTGTCACTGGCTCAGGCGCCCTTCGTATGCTGTGGCCATAGAATGTACAAGAGGCCATTGGAATACAGTGTTGTTGGCAGTGCCTACCAAAAGCATTGTCTTCCTATTGCATTAAAATCATGGAAAGAGCATGTAATATTTGATTCACTAGATTTTTGTCTCATGATTAGATTGGGGTTATGGATGGGTTTTGGTGAGGAAGACCACAGATGGATAAGAATCAATATCAAATCATGTTTACGTAATGTAGATGCAGGTGGTTACAAATAGAAACATTTCTAGATATGTGTATCTATGTGGGCTAGTACCGGTATACTCAGATGTTTTCATGCTCTGATAGCTAAGAGGGCTTAGAAGCAATGAGTACATTTAGCACCCAGAACTTGATTTCTTTTTCTTTTTTTAATTTATTTTTATTGGTTTTTGATAGACTGAGAGACAGATAGAGAGAGACAGAGAGAAGGGGGAGGGCCCAGAGCAGTCTCCATAGGTGACAGCATTAGTTTTCCATATAGTTTCACTCCACAGGTGGGCTCAGGGCGGCACAGGGCAGGAACTGGGTCAGGGGCTCCCACATAGGCCCTGGCAAGAACTGACCTGGGGGCACACTCCAGCAGAACTTGATTTCTAATACCATCCTCCATCCAGTAAAAGGGACCAGGGCTCCTTGGAGAAATGGCTGATTCCAGGACTGAGCCAGAAATACTCACATGAGCTTAGAGCATCGTGTAGTGCCAGAAAGCAAGTAAATAAATAAAAATGCAATCTGGGGACATAGGATCCAATTGAAAGAGCTCCCTGAAGCTACATCTGGGACAATTTGAGTAACAAAATAAAATAATATTGGATTATAATGTGACTTCATTTATAATCCAATACGACTTACCCATGTTACCCATACTGATATAAGTACATGATTGAATAAATAAAGAAATGGTGAAGAATAGACAAATCTCCAATGCAGAAAATTTTCTGCCAATTTATGTACTATTACTCCTTTAGCATGAACTGCACATAGTGCCTTTCTTCTAAAGACTACAGTATGGAAGGAGAGTAACTTTACCGAGATATTTGCCAAATATTTCCTTAGCCAGGTGACCAAGTTTTGCATTAGTAATGATGTCATTTATAACTTATGTGATGAAAATGACAATTTATATTTATGGGATTTTCTCAGACTTAGACTCATAATCTCAGTCTAATCATGAGTAAATATCAGACAAATCTTAAATTAGGGGTGTTCTACCAAACACCCAATCAATACTATCAGTACTTTCAAGGTCATTAATAATTGGAAAGTCTGAGAAGCTGTCATTGCCCAGAGGAGCTTAAGGAGGCATGACAACTAATTGTAATGTGGTATCCTAGAAGGACATTAAGTGAAAACTGAGAAACTCTTAATAAAATATGTTCTTTGGTTAAAATAAACAAGCAGTCTCTTTAAGAATGGCAAAGTTTTGTTTTAAGTTTCTGCAGTCTTCACCAACGTTCAATATGAATTTGAAGAGTGAATCAACTTCAGTCTTTAATAAATGATTGGTGATTCACTGGCTAGAATCTCTTTCATTTTTAAAAGTCTTCTAGGGGAAGCCGGAATGGCTCGGTGGGTTAAGCGCTCACTTTGCAGCGCCGGGGACCGAGGATCGAATCCCGGCCCCGGCCCGTGCGGACCCATATGCTGAACTGGGAGCTCCCCCAGTTCAGTTCTCTCTGTCTCTGTATCTCTCTCTCTCTCTCTCTCTCTCTCTCTCTCTCTCTCTCAAAAATAAATAAATAAAAAAAAATATATTAAAAGTCTTCTGCTTTGTTTATGAAATCCCCTTGTATATTTCTCCCTTTTTATTATTTTCTGAAACTTTCAGTCATTTAGGCTGGATGCATTAGACTCTGAAACACCATACAGAAAGAATGTAACCTCTTCGAACAGAGTAACAGCTCTTAAAAGAAGAAGAAATAGTTAATAATATTTTGGAATGATGAAAATATAGATGTTTGATAAATGATATTTGAAACATCCCTTCTAGCAACAAAACAAAACATTCACCCAAATAATAATAAGAAAATAGTATTTGTCAATTGATTTATTTGTTAGGAAAAGACAGATATTTAAAAAACATTTCCTCACTCCTTATTTCAGTTTATTTCAATGCAAGCAGAGTTCATCATGGACATTTCTATCTGGATGACTGTTTATTAGGATGACTCAGAAACCTAGATACTTTCTATCTCAGGGCTCAGCAAGCCCTGGAGTCCTTTCTTTTCAGGCTCTCAGAAGGGGAGGGAGGCAAGGAGGATAGGAGAGAGAGAGAGAGAGAGAGAGAGAGAGAGAGAGAGAGAGAGAGAGAGAGAGAGAGAGAAAGAGAAAAAGAGAGAGAGAAATGATAGAGCTTTTTGGTAGCCAAAGAGTAAAGAATACATAATTTCCACTCATACATAAACTTAAAAAGAAAAAAGAAAAGGAATTATGTGACTAGTAGAAGGAAACTAATATTTAATGAGGCATTATTTTTTCTTAGAATAGAATCTTTTTATCTGCTACAATTCTATAACCCATTGATGATTGACTAGGCTATGATTAACACTAGAATTCAATAAATATTGTTGCAAAACCATTTTAATAGTTTTTGTTTCTTTAAGCTTTGTAGGGGTTATTATAGGAAATAGATATTCATGAATCATAGTCTATTAGTATTTGTTGTTGTTGAAAGAAAAATCTTTGGTCATTCTAGAGCTATAATAGTAATGGTATGTTAGCTACTGTATACAAAGAAGATGTTCTGAACATTGTGTGTATACTTGACATTTTTCTGATGGTGGTGAGAAATTTGTCCTTATCCATTTCCTGTGCAACTGTGATGATTACATTTCGTGGGAGGCTTTCCAGGGTGATTCATACAAACTTTAGTGTATACACCTGCAGAAGCAAGTAGCCCAGGAAGAACTTAAACCGGTGACTTAGAAATGAAAACAATGAACCAGACTTCCTGAATGTACAGGTCCTTGTTAAGTCTCTTTCCCACCGCGGTTGATCCATTCATTCATTCCAAGTGAATGCTGATGGTAATATCATTCTGAAATACCAGAAAGCTTAAATTTTCATTAATCTAGACATAAAAAGTTTTATAATCAATGCAGACTTACCAAGTTATTTAGCTTCTTAGATAAGGGAAATGATTAAAATTATGAAAATATGTTTTGTTTTTAATTTTTATTACAGAGACAGAGAGAGAACAGAACTGGGGGAACTCCCCAGTTCAGCACATGGTTCCACATGGACCGGGGCCGGGATTCGATCCTTGGTCCCCAGCACTGCAAAGTGAGCGCTTAACCCACTGAGCCATCCCAGCTTTCCCCTGATAGAGAAAGATGTTTTGTTATGGAGACTGTTCTGGGCCCTCCCCCTTCTCTCTGTCTCCGTATCTCTCTATCTCTCACTCTCTATCAAAAACAATAAAAATAAATCTTTAAAAAAAAAATTATGAAAATATAGACCTTTAATCTTAAAGTCCACTAAGTTGAATAAGCATGCAAAAAAAAAATAATAAAATAAGATGCATGTTTATAAATAAACCTTGTTTAATTTAAGAAGTTGAATTTTTCATTATTGACACTAAAAGGAAGGGAATGAAAATTAGTTTAGGTTGAAATACATATAAAAGGGCCAGAAGATTAATTTCCCTAGGTTTTCACTTTATTTCAATTTTTTCCATAAAGGATATTAGAGTTTTGACAGAAACTGTACCAGTCTGTTGTCTTAGACACATTCTTAGTAGTCTATCTCTCTCTCTCTCTTTCCCTTTCTCTCTCTCTAATCTCTTTCTCTAATCTCTTAGTCTCTACCTCTTCCCACCCCCATCCCCTTCCTCCCTTACTTTCCTTATACTACCTTTCAGGGTGACTTGCCAAGAATGTTTTACTTTATTTTATTTCTTTCCCTTAGGGGTTAGAACTAAACAAGTCTAGTTTAAAAAAAGAAAAGATTATTCCATAATTTCTGTGGGAGGATAGACAATTTTAAACAGAAAGAAGACAGAGATCAGAGATTCAGCTGGAGATGAAAATAGCTATCTTCATTAAGCAGAGCTATGCAAACAGTTATAAATTTGGATAATAAGCAAGGAAAGATATTTGAATTTCATTAGGTATTTTTTCCTCTACAGTTAGCAAATATCTCACCTTATAAAATTACTTCAATTGTGATTCACCACTATATGCATGTAATTAAAATTGAAGAATGTGTACCAGGTGAGGGAAGTTGATGAAATGAGCCAGGAAAAGGGTTTGGAAGATGTGAAAGGAAAACCAACTCAGGGAACACACTATAATTTAGAAGGTATTTTAGGAAAGGTAATGTGGAGAGGATTTCAGTCAAGTAGATGCTGCTGGATCAGCACCAGTCTGGAGAAACTAAGTCATCAGGATGCTTTTGGTGGGGAGCATTCAGCCGGTTGGTCAATCAGTCAGACAGTCAGTCAGTCAGTCAGTCACTCACTCACTCAATGTTGATTGAAAACCTATTGTGCTTTGGCTTCTACATCAGATCCTTGGAGAATAATTGCTGGGGACACAGCTTTTGTATAGAGCTTGTCCACTAGAAGAGGAGATAGAAATAAATCATAATTAGTTACAGTTATGATGAGAAGTATGACATACCATTGAACATTACTGTGTGGTAAGTGTGTGGGGTTAGGTAAGGGATTTCTTATATGGGCTGGCTGTGGAATTAGCAATATGGAACCTTGTTCTTGCTTCAGGAGTGAGGTACACAAATAATTATGGTGGAGCATGATTACCGGTATTGATTTTATGACAATGTGAGTCAGCTGCATTGAGAGTATAGTAGGGGTTACAAATTTATTCCATATGGATATGTCTGGAAAAGCACACACAAAAAGTACAAACCAAGTCCAGAAGGGTTTGTATAGTGGAAAGTAGGAAAGAAATTTAAGTAAATTCAGCATTGCTGGAGTTTAAGCATTGGTGGAATATTATAAAATGAAATACAGAGAAAGAGCTTGATCAAGAAAGGACCCTATGATCATGTCATAGAGGCTCAATTAATATGTGTGATGAATGAGTAATGAATTGTGATATAATTGTATAATTAAGAACTGGAAGATTGTGGCTCTTAGTTGCCCACACAATACTACCTGTTTTCAAAACCGTATAAGCGTTTTTCTATTTGAAGTGGTCTGAAATCACTATATTGAGGCCTGATGAACATTTAAAAAATAGTATAAATTAGAAAGGAAAATATGGAAAACTGGTTAGTATAAAACTTTTGAGTGTATAATTATGTGTTTATGTGGCCTGGGTGGAGATGGAAAATGGAAAATGGAAAATGCATTTCTTATTGTGGAATGGTGTCAAAGAGTCCTGGAAGTCGCTATGATGGAGAGAGACAGGTTCCCAGGCTGCAGAGGAACATTGAAAAGCACAGAGTCCAGGAACAAGAAACAAGGCTCTCTTGCTTCTGAGCTTGAAGAAAAAAAAAATTGGCATCAGAGCCAAACTGACAACATAGGGACAATGCTAACATCTGGCATTCAGTCCCAAGGTGAGGACAGTCTCAAACTCTCCAGGTACTTTCTTGGTGGGAAGTATTCTTACTGGCCCAGTTTGGGGGGAATTAGGAAATGAGCGGTGGTATGTGTGTGTTAGGAGGGAAATTTGATTAACTCTCTGCTTCATCTGTTTTGATTTAATGGCGAGAAAACAAATCTCTTATGAAAGCTACTTTCATGTCTGCTAGCCAGAAGGTTGAGCTCAGTAATTAGTGATTCAAGCAGTATTTTATATAAAACAACAAGTGGCCCTCATAAGTTTAGTTGTAATAGAATGTGTTTTGTGCCTTAAATCCAGGAAATCATTTAGGGGAAGCAACAATCCCAGGGAGGCTTTTTAGGACAAGTGATTTGTAAATTTGATGTTCAACTGTAATTAGAAATGAGCCCAGGGAATGGAGAATGGAGTGGGAGAGGTGACTGTTTTTGAGAAAAAGAACTGTATATTCACAGGACTGGTAAAATTTGTGCATGGTAATTTCAAGAAGTTGAGAATGGCTTTATTATTAATAATACAGTGAAGGTATCTGACTGATAATGTAAGTGGGATACCTGGATGACATTATAAACTAGAGGTCAGTCATGACAGGCAGATAAACAATGGTAAAGTGTTTTGATTTTTATCCTAAGAACACTGAGAAGCTAAGCAAATGTTCTGAGAAGCAAAATGAGATAAACATATTTGAATTTCACCAAGTTCACACTGGCTGTAGCATCTAGAAAACGTAGAGTGTTGATTGGAAAAAAAAAAAAAAGAGACCTTTTAGGGGATTTTAGAAGAAATCAGCACACAGGAGAGTAGAGAAGTAGACCAGTAATGTTAACAGGAATAATGAGCATATTTTTTAAAGTGAAGATTATCTGTATTTTCATATATGTATTTGATGTTCAGTCTGTCTTCTGGGACTGTATTCTTAGAAATAAGCAAAGATCTTCAGTTATGTTTATAGCATTGCCTGGGGTCGCGAAACCTGGAGACCATGAAGCCTACCAGCAAAATATTTGGGTATACTATGACATATCCAAACTACAGAATATTATATAGCATAAGGGTTTTCTATTGCCTTGTAACAATATTGCCACAAACATAGTGGTTCAAGACCATGAACATTTATTATTTCATGGTTTCTGTGGATCAGGAATTCAGTCACAGCTTTGCTAGCTCCTCTGTTTCAGAGTCTCACAAGGCTCCAATCAAGACATCAGCTGAAGCTCTTCCTCATGAGATGCAGGATTCACTTCCAGGCTCACATGTTTCATGGCAGCATAGTCTTCCTTGTACACTGCCAGATGGAGGACTTCAGGCTGTCAGTCAAGTTGCTCTCAGCTCTTTGCTGCATGGCCTGCTTCATAGGGCAGCTCACAACCAGGCATCTTTTCAAAGCCAGCAAAAGAGAGTGTTTGTCATAGCCAGACAGTTATTTACAATCTTACTAATCACTTACACCTATCATCTTTGTTGTATTCTGGTGCCTAGAAGCAAACAAGTCACATCCTGCCTACACTCAAGCGAAGTGATTACATAATGTAGGAGGCAGGATTCTGTCCACCACAAAGTTATTCAATTAAAAATAAAAAAGAAGTATCTAGGTTTCTTTCCACTGACTTGAAGGGGTACCCATTATATATTGTTAAATTGCAGAGTACTTACTTTATACAGTGTGATCTAATTTTTATAAAAAAGCAAAACCAAGGTCCATCCATGTTGTCACAAATGACTTGAAACCATCTTATTAAGCCAAATAAGTCAGACAGAAAGAATCAGGAAACATATGACCTCACTTATAGGTAGATTATAAAAATGAAAGCAACAAAGAAACGAAAGCTTATGGACACACTCAGTAGTTTGGTGGTTAACTGAGGGTAAAGGGGGAGGAGAGTGGGAGAGTGGGAGGAGGGGAGCTGGGAGGGTGCACCAGATGTATGGTGATAGAAGGAGAGCTGATTCTGCATGGTGAGCACATAGACAAGGGAACATAGAGTTGTACACCTGAAAATTATGTAATTGTTACCAACCAATAAATTTAACAATAAAAAACAAACAAACAACAAAAAAAAAAACAGAGCCAAAATTATATCAATAAATACACATGTTTTATGTTTGTGTGTGTTGGAAAGACAGGTCAGAGTATAATTGAGATAGTTTCCACATGTTTTCTAAGTGAGACAGTGATAGAATGAGCTTGGACTAAAATTATTCACTTCTTATTTATATATTTATGAATTTTCATCAGTTCAGCAAATAAGGATTGATGTTTAATTTTAAAAGAGGGGAGTGAGGTCGGGAAATAGGGTAGGGGAATCAAATATATGGTGATGGAAAGAGAACTGACTCTGGGTGGTGAGAACATAATGCAATGCATAGACAATATAATATAGAATTGTACACCTGGAACCCATGTAATCTTTATCAACTGACTTCACTCCAATAAATTTAACAATTAAAAAAATTAAAATACAATTATAAACTTTAGGGAAAACAAAAAAAGGAAAAATAAGAAAATGTTGAGGACAGTCGATTCACACATAAGTGGATCCACACAGTTCCAGCATGTATAGTTCAAAGGTCAACTGTATTTTTCAGTCCGTGGTGAGGAATCTATGTGTTCTGAGGGCCGATGAGTATTTAGATGTAGATTTTCAACTGAGGGTGGGGTGGGAGTCAGCAGCTGTAACCTCCATATTGTACACGGGTTAAATATAAAACTGATATGGTAAGAAAGGAGAGAAACTGGAATCACATAAAATGCTCAATTAAAAACGCAAAAAGAAAAAAAAAGTGAAACAAAAAAACAGGACAAAGAATAAGGGAAACAAATAGAAAACTGTAATGAATATGGTAGATAGGAATCCACCCATATCAATAATCTGTTTTGATGTCCATGGTCTAAATGCACCATTTAAAAGATAGAGATTGGGGGAAAGCTGGGATGGCTCAGAGGGTTAAGCTCTCTTTGCAGCCTGGGAGACCGAGGATCGAATCCTGGGTACGGCCCAGGAGGATCTATATGCTGAACTGGGGTGTGCCCCCAGTTTAGTTCTTCCCGTGCCCACCTGTGGAGTGAAAGTGTATGGAAAACTAATGCTGTCAACTATGGAGATGGCTCTGGGCCCTCCCCTTCTCTCAAAAAAAAAGATAGAGATTGTCAGAACAGATCAAAAAACACTATCCGACTATATGTTGTCTACAAGACACCAGCTTTAAATATTAAGACACCTATGGGTTAAAACAAATGGAGAAAAATACCATGCTAGCACTAATCAAAAGGAAGCAGGAGTAGCTATATTAATTTCATATAGAGCATAGTTCAAAGTAACTAAAATTATCAATGTTAATGAAAGGCATTATATAATAATAAGGGAGTCTGTTCTCCAATAAGACAAAAACTGTTAACTGTTCTCCAAGAAGACAAAAACTCTTAACATGTATGCACCTAACAACAGAGCATGAAACTATGTGAGGCAAAAACTGATAGAACCACAAGGAGAAATAAATTAATCTGCTATCGAAATTGGAGACGATTACCTTGTTTCAGAAATGAACAGGTTCAGCAGGCAGAAAATCAGTAAGAATATAGTTTAATTCAACAACATCATCGAATAACTGGATATAATTGACAACTATAGATTACTTTATCCATACAAAGTTTTCTTAAGTTTACATGGAACCAAGATAGCCCATACTCTGTTCCATAAAACTTATCTTAAATTTAAAACAAGAGAAATTATACAAGGTCTGCTCTCAGACTATAATAGAATTCAGTAAGAAATCAATAATGGACAGACAATTGGAAAAATTCCAAACTATGTGGAGATTAAACAGCACAATTCTAAGTGACACATGGACCAAAGAAGAAATCTCAAGATAAGCATAAAAATATTTTGAACTAAATGAAAATGAATACAACTTATAAAATTTTCTGGGATGGAGCAAAACCAGTGCTTAGGCACTGAATGCATATATAGAAAAGAAGAAAGATCTAAGATTAATTATTTGTTTTCCTTTTTTTAAAGGTTTTTATTTTATTATTTTAGACAGAGACAGAGGGGAGGGCCCAGAGGAGTCTCCATAGTTGTACGTCATCAGTTTTTGACATGGTTTTGTTCTATGTAGGTAGGTGGGGGTCTTGCAGGGCAGGAACGGGGTGGGCATCTCCCACATGGAAGGCATGCTCCCTCGAGCCAGGGACTGAACTGGGGGGGTGAGAACTGAACTGGGGGCCTCCCGCATGGGAAGCACACACTAGTTCAGCATATGGGTCTGTGCAGGCTGGGGCCGGGATTTGATCCTTGGTCCCCAGGACTGTAAAGTGAGAGCTTAACCCACTGAGCCATCCTGGCTTCCCCAATTATTTAAATTTTCACCTTAGAAAGCTAGAAGAACAAATTAAGTCCAAAGTAAGCATAAAAGAAAAAAAAAAGTAAGAATTAAGGCAGAAATTAAATTGAAAACAGAAGATAAATTGGGAAAATCAATGAAACCAAATCTTGGTTCTCTGAAAAGATTAATATAATTGATAAGGCTCTAGCCGGGCTAAGAAAAATAGAGGGAAGACACAAATGAATGATATTAGTAATAAAAGAGGAGACATCACTACAAATCCCATAGAAATTAAAAGGAATATTACGAACAACTCTGTGCTCACAAATTTGATATCTAAAGAAAATGGACAGATTCCTTGAAAGACTGAATATGCCAAAAATCACACAGTAAGAAATAGATAATTTGAATGGGCTTATACGTATTTTAAAATTTTGAATTAATAATAAGATATCAAAACAGCAATAATCTCATGTGAATTCACTGGTGAATTTTAGCACAGGTTTCAGGAGGAAATTATACTAATTTTCTATGATCTCTCTCAGAGGATAAAAACAGAGGAAATTCTTCCTAACTAATTGGATGAGGACAGTATTACCGTAATACCAAAACTAGACTAAGATATTTCCTGGAGGACTGTGAACAATTATCTATCATGAACATGGCTGCAGAAATTTTCAACAAACTATTAGCAAATTTAGTCAGGAAAAATGTAGAAATAATTATATACCATGGCCAAATATGATTTATCACAAGTATGCAAGGTTGGTTCAACATTTGAAAATCACATAATGTAAATTTATCACATCAACAAACTACAAAAGATAAATCACGTGATCATATCAAATGTAAGAAAACATTTGACAAAATCTAATAACTATTCATGATAAAATTCTTAGTGAACTAGGAATAGAGGAGCACTTCCTCAACTTGATAAAGAATATCTGCAAAACATCTGCAGTTGGCATCATGCATTATAGTAATAAGACTGAAGCTAATTCTTGGTATATGACAAGGTTTGTATGCTCTTACCACTCCTTTTCAACATTTTACTGGAAGACCATGCTAATGCAGTAAGCCAAGAAAACAAAATAAAAGGTATACGGATCATAAAGGAAAACATAAGACTATCTTTCTTCACAAATAATGGTCATCTATGTAGAAAATCCAAAAGCATCAACAAAAATAACAATCCCTGGAACTAATAAATTAATATAGCAAAATTGCAGGATGCAATGTTAATATATAAAGGTCATTTGCTTTCCTACATAATAACAGTACATGAATGGAATCTGAAATTAAAAACATAATGTCATTTACATTTGTACCCCCCCAAATGAAATATATACTTACAGATTTAATAAAATATGTTTAAGATTTATATGAGAAAAACTAGAAACTGTGATGAACAAAATAAAAGAACTAAATAAATGGAGAAATATTCTCAGTTCATGGATATGAACAACTTGATATTATTCAGATGTCAGTTCCAACTTGATCTGTAGACTCAATGCAGTTCCAATAAAAATTCTAGCAAGTTATTTAAAGGGTATCAACTAACTGATTCTAAAATTTGTACGAGGAGGCAAAAAGCTCAGAATAGTTAGCACAGTATTGAAAGAGCAGAAAAGTTGGAGGATTGACACTGTACAACTTCAGGACTTACTGTAAATCTATAGTAATTAAGACAGTGTAATATTGTTGAGAGACTAGACAAGTAGATATGGAATAGAATAGAGAACCGAGAATAGACCCGTGTAAATATAGTCATGTGATCTTTGGCAAAGGAGCAGAGGCAATACAATAGAGTAAAGTTAGGCTCTTCAAAAAATGGTGCTGGGATCATTGGATATCCCCATGGAAAAAACTGAATCTATATGTAGACTTTATGCCCTTCAAAAAATTAACTTAAAATGAATCATAGACTTAAATGTAAAACAAACTATAAAATTCTTAGAAGATAACAGGGGTAGATTTGAATGACTTTGGGTACAGTGATACCTTTTAAGATATGACACAAAAGGTACAACCCATAAGGGAAAGAAATCACCTAGACTTCATTAAAATTAAAAATTTTTGCTCTGAGAAAGACAATATCAAGAGAATTAGAAGGTAAGCTGCAGACTGGGAGAATGCATTTGTGGAAGTTACCTCTGATGAAGGACTGTTATCCAAAATACACAAAGAATTTCCTAAAACTCATCAATAAGGAAACAAAATTCCAATATAAAAATGGGCCAAAGACCTTAAGAGAGACCTCATCAAAGAAGTTATACAGATAGCAAGTGAACATATAAAAAGATACTCCACATCATATGTCATCAGAACGATGCAAATTAAAACGAGATACCAGTGTGTGCCTATTATAATGGTCAAAATCTGAGTCACTGACAAAATCTAATACTGATGAGGAGATGGAATAGTAGAGACTCATTCGTTGCTCGAGGGAATGCACAATGATACAACTGCTTTGGAAAACAGTTTGGCAGTTTTTTACAATATAAAACATATTCTTACCATTGATTCAGCCACCTTGCTCCTTGGTATTTACCCAAAGGAGTTGAAAACTTATATCAGCACAAGAACTTGCACAAAGATATGTATAGCAGCTTTAT
Organism: Craseonycteris thonglongyai; assembly: GCA_004027555.1. Lineage (NCBI taxonomy): Eukaryota > Metazoa > Chordata > Mammalia > Chiroptera > Craseonycteridae > Craseonycteris > Craseonycteris thonglongyai. Next base: position 39,451 of record PVKE010010816.1, read on the forward strand.
TCTTAATTGCCAAATCTTGGAAGTAACCAAGGTGACCTTTGGTGGTTGAATGAATTAATAAAATAGGATGTATCCAGACAATAGAGTATTTAGTGCTAGAAAAAAATGAGCTATCAATTCATGCAAAGACATGGAGGAACCTTAAATACATATTGCTAAGTGAAAGAAGCCTGTCTCTTAAGGCTACATATTGTATGATTCTAACTATATGACCTTCTGGAAAGGCAAAACTATGAAGGTAATATATTATTATAATGATGGATGGATGTCATGATACATTGTCCAAACCAATAGAACATACAACACGAAGAGCGAACCTTAAGGTAAACTATGGAATTTGAGTTACGGTGAGTTAGTGTAGTTTTATTCTTGTAAAGAAAAACATGTACTCTTTTGGTGAGTGATGTTAATCGGGGAGACATATGTGGGGACAAGGGATATATAGGAAATCTCTGTACCTCTTCAATTTTGTTGGACACCTAAAACTGCCCTAAAAAGTAAAATACAAATAAAAAATTAACTTGTATCTAAAATTAAACAAATATTAATTACCCCGGTGTTTTGAAAATGGTAGAGGAAGGTAAGGCTACTGAAGAAAGCTCACTGGGTATCTGTATGGCTATATTTATCATGCTTTTCTTGTTTAATTTCTGTATTTTATGATGGTTGTGACATCTTTCCTCATCCTGGAGAGACTGCCCCTCCTAGGACAAGCTAATTCCTAAAGGTATTAAACCGTATGTCTGGGCACAAGCCTTTTGTATGTAAACCAAACAATCTATGAAGACCCTATCTGCAACCATCTCCTGTATCTTTAACACACCATGCTTATATTTCTCCTGCCCTAAATCACACTGGGCCAGGTGTCAGAAAACTAGAGACCACCCCTATGTTTCAGAGCACACTGGAACTTCAAAATATCCAATCCTAAACTAACTCAGATGAACTGGGACTGCCTTGCCCATTGAAGCCTCTGGAATGCACAGTGTAAAGACTGCCGTACTCTCCCCTCATCCCCTTTCTGCCTCCTGAATATCCACTCCCTCCCACCTGTGGCCCTGTAGTGCATGGCATGTCTTCTTTTGGGAACTGTGAATAATAAAGCTTCTTTCAATGTCATTGAAAAGACCTGTCCGTGTCATAGCTTAGTCACCTCTATAAATGAATTCCCAGGCACATTTACAACCATGAAGAGACACTGTAGACTTGTATGACTAACTGCAAAGAATGGGACAGGAAAATTAAATAAAATAACTTACCATGCAGCTATTTAAACACAGAAACACATTCATATTGAAAACCGTGTTTAAATGTAAAAGAAACAAACAAACAAGTTCTTTAAAACCATGTACACTCTGGTCCCAATTTTAAAGAAAAACTTTCAATAACAAGTAGTCTGGTGTGAAATACACCAAAGTGTATTATTAATATTTAGTGAGTGCAATTTGAGCTAGCTTTTTTTGTATTTTGTAATTCTCTAATTATTATGAATTATTTGGTATGATGAGTTTGTCTCTAAATTGAGATTTATACATATTTTACTGTATACATAAGAAGATAACGTATGAGTAATCTCTTACATATTTGGATAACAATTTTTCACTTCTTCCTTTCTGAAAACTGATTAAAACCTTTTGTTGTATATCGTGTGATCCTGGCTTTGTTCTTTTTTTCATAAGCTATGGGATGCTGTTTTGTGCATATCATGAAAGTTTTTGTTTTCTTTTGTATTTTGTCAGGACCCTGACTTTCCGTGGTTTGTTTCCTCAGCATCCCTTCTAAGCACAGTCATTTTAGTGGGTTTTTTTCTTTCCTCCCATTGCTGTGCTCATGATACTGTTGGCCTTTGTTATCTCCCAATTTGGCTTTTATCTATCTGCACAACCAAATAACTGTCTACTTAGGTATGTTATCCTGCATGTATTCTCTCTGCCAGTTGTGTGCTTGCTAGGCTCAGTGTCCTGTAGACTCACAATGGGGACATTTTACATTCCTTTCCTTTTTTTTCCAACATTACACTGACATTTATTTATTTATTTATTTATTTAATTTGGGGTAACACTGGTTAGTAAAAAATACATAGGTTCCAGTTGTTCAGTTCTACAATACATTGTCTATGCCCATTATGTGCTCACCATGCAGAGTCAGCTCTCTTTTCATCACTATATATTTGAGTCTCCTCCTTTCTACCCCCCTCCTTTCTCTCCCC
>PVKE010010817.1:0-41689 GCA_004027555.1 Craseonycteris thonglongyai
CCCAGTCCCCATCGCCCCGCCCCCGCCCCATCGCCTGGGTTAGCCCCGCCCCGCCCAGTCCCCATCGCCCCGCCCCCGCCCCATCGCCTGCTGGCCCGCTAGTCTGCATCCCAGTCGCCGGGACCCGCCGCGGAACCGCTGCAATGGGCCGGTCCCGGCCAAGCGAGCGCGGGCCCTCCAGCCCCGGCCCCGCCGCGCCTCCTGCGCGCCCCCCACACCGCGCCCGCGCCCTGGCGCTGCTCGGGGCCCTGCTCGCCGCCGCCGCCGCGGCCGCCGCCGCCCGGGCCTACGCCAACCACACCGAGGCCCAGGCGGCCGCGCGGCAGGTCCGGCGGGCGCGGGGGACGGGAGGCCCGGGGGGGCCCGGGCGGGCGTGGCGGGACCCGCAGAGGATCTGGGCCTCGGGGTGGGAGAGCAGGCCCGTGCGTCGGCTCGGAGGGGAATGACGCTGGGCGATGGGGAGGGACTGGCAGGGCAGCCCGACGGGGACAGGGCTGGAGGGGACGGGTGGGCTGTGGAGGGCAGCTGGAAGTGAGGAGAAACTGGGGCACCAGGGGTCGGGCAGACTTGGAAGGACTGAGGGGGGTGGCAAAAGGACCGGCCCAGTGTGAGGTACTGGCTGGAACAAACTACAGAGGGACAGTCCACAAGAGTGACTTGGACAGGGGACTGTAACAGGCATAGAGTGACACCGAGACCCAGAGAATCTGGAAGGGGACCTGGGGAGCACTGGGAAGGCGAGGAGGGGAGATGGGAAGGCGGTGGGTCAAAGAATGAGGTGACATGGGGATGGGGCCACATAAGAAAGGACTAGGGAAGATTCAACAAATTAGGGGTTGGCGGGGTGGGGGTGGGGCTTACAAAGTGAACAGTGGATGAAGGCTCGGAGTGAAGCAGGGACAGGGACTCTGGCTCTGGGCTGGTGCACAGGTGACATTTGGAGAGTTGGACTGGCAGGTGTTGAGAGAACTCAGGAAGACAGTATCCCACCGGTGATCAGCAAGCCCCTTCCTCCCAAGCAGGAGTCAGCACTGAAGGCCCTGGGGACAGAAGGCCTCTTCCTCTTCTCTTCCCTGGACACTGACCGGGATATGTCCATCAGCCCTGAGGAGTTCAGGCCCATCGCTGAGAAGCTGACAGGTACCAGAAGAGGCTGGGGACTGGGGAAGAGGGAGCCCAGGCAGGAAGGCCACGTGGAATACTGGGAAGATTGTGGTCCTGGCAGCCCTGGGGTCTTCCTTGCTCTGACACTTTCTAGCTGCTGGTTTGAGCAAGCTGTTTACACACACGCCACCCCCTGCTCTCTTCACCGTGAATAATACTAGTTAACATCCCTGACCACTTCTTCAGGGCCAGACATCACTTTAAGCACTTCATGCGAGTGATCTCTTTAATCTTCCCAATGCCCTGTGAGAAGCACAGTCGTGCTCCTCATGCTTATAGTTTGGGAGACTGAGGCACAGGAAGGATCAGCGACTTGCCCAGCTAGAAAGGTGTAGAGCTAGGTTAAAAACTGGGACCCATAGGCAGTAGATAGTCAACAGATGGGAGCTGTTCCAATTACTGTTAAACATTGAACTCTGCTGTCAGGTTCCTATCCCATCTTTGCTATCCATTTTGCCTAGCTGTAATTAGTGGTGTTTGTTGTTTGTTTGTTTTTGTTGTTTGTGAAGATAGACTGAAACATCTAATGAATCATAAAATGCCTCTCTTACCATCTTACCACACACCCCCTCCCCCAAATCTTCCTGTCCATTTCTTGTGACATTTCTTGAACTTATGATCTTGGGCACCTCACCTACTTGTTACTCAAATTGCCCAGTGTAAGTAGGTCAATTGATGGGAAAGACAACAAGAGGTGCCAACTGCTCTCCAGTGAGTAAGCCTCAAAGCCTCGTGATGGGTTTTCTGGGTCTCGGGACAGGGCAGGTCGGTCTGTCACTTGCTGGCTCAGTGACCCATGGTCACCGCCAGAGGAGGAAAGTCCGATGTAAAATGCTAATTTGCTGGAGCTGACATGTGTCGGTGCCTCAGTGGCAGTTCTGTCGTGAAAGCAGACAGGCAGGTAAACAGGTCAGCCCCGTGTGGACTGGTTCTGGCCTCTTAATTCACACACATTGCTCTGAGCATCCACATAGCCACCTCCTTGTCCTTTTTTATGGCCTGTGAGCAAGAGCTCTCTCATAATGACAGGTTGGCTAAGCTTGCTGGGTTTGGGAGCACTTTTCAGTTTTTTCACATAAATCTTTTTCTCCATCAGGGGAAAATAACCCTTCCCTCCATTACCTCCAAGGCCATTGTGAATGCAAAAGTGGACCACATTTTGGGAAAACAAAATAAAACAAAACACCAAATTTAAGCAGCAAATAGAGGCAAGCAGTCTATAGTTTGTACAGTTATGAGGTTTCAGTTTTCTGCTTTATACCTTAAAAGTTTACATTTAGTCTGTCCGCAAATGCCAAGCATAGTCTCTGTAGCACTAACGTGCTCTAATAGAGCAGACGTGACAAGACCCACCCTGCTTTACCCCATTTTTGGTGTCCTGTGGCCCCACCCTTCTGTTAGTCACCTCTTTTGAAATAGGCTTTGTATCTCCCTTAAACCCTCATCATGGGATGCCAGGACAGCTCAGCAGGTTGAGCACTTGCCTTGCAACTGCAAGGTTCGGGGATTGAATCCCAGTCCCAGCCGTGCAAACCCATATGCTGAACTGTGGTGCAACTGGTAACTGCCAGATGGTGAAGGTTCTTGCCTCCCATGAGGAAGGCCCTGGTTTGGTTTCTGCTCTGCGTGGCCCCACATCCACCTGTGTAGAATGAAACCATGTCACAACTAATCATGTACAACTATGGAGACTGCTCTGGGCCCTCCTTCCTTCTCTCTCTCCCTTCTCACCTCTCAAACAATAAAATAAATCTTAAAAAATAAAAATAAAATAAAAACCTTCATCATGACTCCCTCCACTCTTGAAAGATTACAGACTCGGCAGACATCTGAGCAGGAAGAGATCTGAGAAGTCAAGGTCAGCCCCTACCAGCCTGGCCCCCCTTATACAGACGGGGAAAGGGGGCCACCCAGAAAATCAGGGAGAAGCGCGTCTCCTCATTCCCAAACTAGTGCTCTTCTGTGACACCAAGGATGACCTGATTGTGTTTCTTGTTTTCATTGCTCTGAGTCCCCTGAGTACCTTTCCAAACACTGTTTGTTTCTTCATGAGACGCCATGACAGGGACATGCTTGGCAGCACAGTCTCCATTTCTCATGTAGGAAAACCAAGAGAATGAGGTATTTGTCCCCAAATGGTCCAAGAAATGGAGCTGACCTCAAACTGGACCCAGGCTGGTGATGCCTAGCCCAGTGCATTCTCCTCTCCCAACCCCGGAAAGTAGCTTCTGTCTTTGGTGCTGAGGATCCCCACTGAGAGGCACCTGCCTGCCCACATGCCACCCGTGGTGGGCCCAGCACCGAATTCATCTGGGACTCGGTTTGCAGGGAAGTGAAGATGGCCTTTCTGTAGCCACCTGGCCTGATGGAAAGAGCACTGGCTGGAGTCAGGAGAATTAGGTTTGTGCTCCAGCTTCCTGGTTCCCTGACCCTGAAACCTCTAATAGTGGCACCGCTGAAGCTTATGATGAGCTCACTCTGTACTCCACCTGAGCGAACACTATGCAGGTTATTTCACTTAATCCTCACAACAAGCCACTGGCCCACCATCAGGAATGGGGCTGGCATTTGAACCCAAGTCAGGTTCCTGAGCCTGTGAGTCTTCACACCCCCAGAAGAGAGTTATGGCTAATTGTGGGTTTGGAATAATAGAGGCCTGGTGTGGAATCCTGACTCCACTACCACCTAGCTGTGTGACCTTGGGAAAGTGACTTCACCTCTCTGAGCCTCCACTTTCTCATTTGTAAAATGAAGTTGGTAGTAATGTTCTTTCTTCCTCACAGAGCTACTGTGCAACTAAGATGTGATACATATTGGTCTTACTTTAGCAATTGTTAATGGTTTCCCCCAGCCTGGCTTTCATAGTCACCAGCCAGTGTAGATGCCTGATTGCAGGGTCCTCCTCCAGTGATCTGTGTCTCCTAGGGTCAACTCCCACGGCCAGCTACGAGGAGGAGGAACGGCCCCCTGACCCCAGCGAGGAGACGCTCACCATAGAAGCCCGATTCCAGCCACTGCTCCCGGATTCCATGACCAAGAGCAAAGATGGGTTCCTAGGGGTGAGTTGGGGTGGGGACCCCCACAGGTGAGACCACAGATAGGAGGATCATCTGTGTACACTTGCCTCCTGCGAATGGAGCTGTGTTCACCTTTCCTTCTTTCTTTCTTTCTTTCTGTCTTTCCTTTATTAGCTGCCCTCTGTGCACCCCATGTGCCAGGCCTGAAGGGCCCAGAAGTGGGTACAATGCCGTCCCTCCTCCCCAGGCACCCAGCCTGATGGAGAGTTGGGAAGGATAATCATCTAGCCTGTAACCCAGATGGGGGATCTGGGATGGCTTCCTGGAGGAGGAACATCTGTCAGGAGGAGGAGGGCTCAGCCAGGTGCCAGCAGGTGTAGGGAGGCTCTGAGGGGGCTGCAGCCGCCTCATCCATAATCATTGCTTTCTGCGGGTCAGTCTTTCCCCCACAAAGACTGTGAGTTTGTTGTGGGCCAGGCCTCTGTCCCCCACATTTGTGTATGTATTCCCAGGCCCCTCGCATGACGCCCGGCACTGACAGGTGCTCTGTTGAAATCCAAGGAACTGGACCTGAGGTTCTGCCCCTGACATGGGGCAGTGGGGTGGGGAGGGCGCCTGACAAATGCTCTGCTGACCATCCCCACCCCGACTGAAGTCCTGTGGACAAGGTCTCCAGCCTGTCCTGGGACTCAGGCACCCCTAGACCCTGCCTGCCTCTCCTGCCCTCTCCTCAGCTTGCTGTATTCCTCCAGACAGCCAGACTGTCTTCCAGCTGTGAGCCTTCCCTGTGCTGTTCCCTCAGCCGGGACGTTTTCTCCTTGCCCAGCCCACACCCACTCAGCCTCAGTATCTCCGCTGAAATGCCATTCGGCATGAACAAAGGCCCGAAGGCAGGAAGTGCCACGCTGGTCAGCCAAGGACAGGGAGTGGGTTTGGCTGGACCCAGGGTACGTGGGACACATGCAGAGGCATCCCAGTCAGTGGGGCTGAAAGAGAAGTTGCCAGACCTCAAAGGGCCTCTGTGGCCTGACCCTGATTCTGCAGCAGCAAAACACTATAGCAGATTTTGAAATAGAGTTTCCTCGTTGAATGCCAGGCTGGCAGCTGGAGAGACATGGGAGGCAGGGAGACCAGTGCCTGGAAGGGAGGAGGGGAGGCCAGGGAGGCAGTTTTGAAGGACATCCTGGAGGAAAGGCAGGGCATGGCTACTAATGGAAAGTGTGTGTGGAGGCAGGCGGGTGGCCAGACTCAGGGTGATTCAGGCTTCTGGCTGGTGACCAGGTGTATGGTGGCCGTTTGCTCCTCAGGGTCTGGAGGCAGGAAGCAGGACCAGTGGAGAGGAAAGGAGGTCAGATTGGACCTGTTGAAGTTGAGGTGCCTGGGGGTATGTCCGGGGGAGTGTTCAATAAGTGGTTCAAAACACAGGTTTGACCTTCCATGGAAAGCTCTGCATGGGGATGGGTTTAGTGGGGATGAGCCTGGAGCAGGATGAAGCTGAGCAGATGATTCCCCTGCAGAGCAGTGTGAACCTACCCTGAAGGGGCAGATGGGTCAGGAGCAGCCCCCCAGCCTGGCCTCCCTAGCACAGCCCCACAGAGCCGGCCCCACTTCGCGGGCAGCTCCCCTGCAGGGGCTCACCAGGCCTGTGAGCTGGAGCCAGCAGGCTGTGGGCTCCGCCTGGCCCTGCACGGCCAGCCCTGCCTACTGGACCCGCCAGATCAAGCCCCCGTGGTGGGAGCTTGCTGCACTTCAGTCCTCATACTTCCACTTCCCACTGAGCCTGGGCCCTGATGTCAAAGACAGGCCCCGGTGGCTGAGCACCCTGAGGGGTGCCAGGTGGCTGATGCCTCAGCAGGGCAGGACTCCTGCCTGTAGCCCAGGAGCTACCGAAGGTAAAGCTTTCACCAGGGGACCTGTATGCCCCAGGGTCCCACCCCCACTCCAGGCAGGTGTGCAGACAGCCCTGCACAGCCTCTGACCCTCACTCCCTCCTGCCCATCAGCGAGCGCATCAGACAGAAGTGAGGCAGGTTCCTGATGAGGAAAGTGCTCGGGGTAGGCTGTTTGCCCAGGTGCCTGGTCAGTGGGGCACAGGGCACACTCTGGGGGGATAGGAGCTCCCCTTTTCTGTGATCTCATCCTGCTCTTAACCTTGGAAATTTCACCCAAAAGGTAATTACTACCTCCAGACCCAAGTTCTGACCTTGTCAGTAAGGCATGAGCCTCCTCAGGCAGGAGTCTTGGAAAAGGGATCAGGGAACAGAAAGCAAGGCAGGTTGAGCGCATATGGAAGGCTCCCCCAACCCCTGTTCCAGTCCTGAGTGGCCCTCCAGTGAGCTGCCCTGGCCTAAGTGGGCTGGAGGCCAAGGAGGGTGACATAAGCCTCAGCTCTAGCAGGACAGTGCCTGGCCCGTGATCACCATCACCAGGGTAGGAGCCTACCCGGGGTCCCTCTGCTCCCTCAGCTTGTGGGCTGGCTCAGGGCTCAAGGGAGACCTCCTCCCGTGCATGGGACAGGGCACCCCAAAGTTGTGGTTCCCAGTGCCCCCGAGCTTCGGCTTTCCCCTGCTCCAGGTCTCCCGCCTGGCCCTGTCTGGCCTCCGCAACTGGACTGCAGCAGCCTCGCCAAGTGCTGTGTTTGCCGCCCGCCACTTCCGGCCCTTCCTCCCCGCTCAGGGCCAGGTGGAGCTGGGTGAGCCCTGGTGGATCATCCCCAGTGAGCTGAGCGTCTTCACCGGCTATTTGTCCAACAACCGCTTCTACCCACCACCACCCAAGGGCAAGGAGGTGAGGGCAGCCCATGCCTTAGCCAAGGCACAGCCCCCCCCCCCCCCCCCCCCCCCCCCCCCCCCCCCCCCCCCCCCCCCCCCCCCCCCCCCCCCCCCCCCCCCCCCCCCCCCCCCCCCCCCCCCCCCCCCCCCCCCCCCCCCGCCTGCCCTGGGCCCCCAGGCTGCCCCACCTGCCCTCACCTCCTGCTGGGCCCATCCCCACTCTGGCCCTGAGGCCTGCAGGTCCAGAGCTGACCCTCACCTAGGGGATCCAGGCCCAGCAGGGCCCAACCAGCCTCTGAGCTCCCACTGCTGTCCCCTCAGGTCATCATCCACCGGCTGCTGAGTATGTTCCACCCGAGGCCCTTTGTGAAGACCCGCTTTGCCCCTCAGGGGGCGGTCGCCTGCCTGACTGCTATCAGCGACTTCTACTACACTGTGATGTTCCGGTGAGCGGTCCTTGCAGCCCCGTCCTTGCCTCCCGGCCTGGCCTGGGACTCCAGGGCACAGCACAGCCCAAAGCCCGCACGCCACCACTTTCTACCCTGAGGTCTTGGGCGAGCAGCTGTGACTCTCTGAGCCTCAGTTTCCTCATGTGCACATCAGGAGGGTGGTAACTTCCTCCTAGGAGGAAGAGAAAAAGCACCGAGCATGCTTAGCACACGGCTGGTGGCTGGGATTGTTCTCCACACCTAAGAGGGTGTATAGAACTGTGACACCACGTCACACACACCCTCGAGGCTGCGAGAGCTCAGAGGGTCAGACAAGGCTTCTGGGGATGTGAGCACATGAACGGCCCTGAGGATGGGCAGCACTAGGAGGGCCTCCTGCCTTCTCCCAGCCTCGCACACTCATCCCCCCGCCCAGCTCTGTTCCCCACACAGTGTGGCCCAGGGTTCCCAGGCAGTGGGGTAGAGGTCAGAGGGCAGGCTCCAGCTGAGGAGGCCTGTTCCCAGCCGGCTCCCTCCTTCCTCCCAGGATCCACGCCGAGTTCCAGCTCAGTGAGCCGCCTGACTTCCCCTTCTGGTTCTCTCCTGGCCAGTTCACCGGCCACATCATCCTCTCCAAAGATGCCACCCACGTCCGCGACTTCCGGCTCTTCGTGCCCAACCACAGGTAAGATCCTGGCCTGGCCCATCTCCAGGCTCCAGGGTCTGAAGCAGGTGCCCAGAGGCCCCCTCAGTCTCTGCCCATCCTTCGCTCTCCAGAGCCACCTCTCTTAGGAGAGGCCTGTGCGCCCTCTTGGGAAGGACCTGGAGTTGACCCTGGAGGAAGCAGGTTGAAGAGAGTTATTCCATCATTGGACAAGCATGTCCCAGATGCCGTGTGGGCCTGGCCCACCAGTGCTGGGCCCAGGACCCGATGCAGCAGCAAGACCCTCCCCGTCCTCGTACTGCTGACAGACCCCTAACCACAGCCTGCTCATGCCACCCTAGGCAGAGGCCAGCCCGTGGGCAGGTTGGGGTTCAGAAAGGCTTCTCAGAAGCAGAGACCTGAAGGGTCTAGCCTGGCAGAGGGAACAGCACACACACAGGCCTGAGGGCAGCCCCTCCACTGCCTGCAGTTGCTACCACAGAGCCTCAGGGGACTTCTGAGATGGTTCTATGCCAGCCACCTGCCTGCCTGCCTGCCTGGCTCACGGTCAGCCTCTTGTCAGGGAAACAGGGGACCCAGGGACCCAGGCTTTACATCTGTCCCAGATTCCTCCCTGACAAGTAGCTACAGTGACTCTGTACGGGCTGGGAGCCGACAGGCGCATACCTAAGTCTCAGCCGTGGCACTAGCAGGTTGCATGTCTATGGGGCAGGAGGCTCTGGCCCTCTCTGGGCCTGTTTCCTCATTTGCTAGATGGGAGGCTGGCTCCGAGGCAGGAGTGAGGGGCTGGTTGGGATAGCCTGGGAAGAGGAAGTGGCCCACAGGAACAAGAGTGGCTTCCTCTTCCTCCCTGGAGGGAGGGAGCATCCTGAGCCAAAGGGAAAATGAGAAGGGACCAATGAGCTTTACTCCTCCCTCCTCTCAGCAAGCGCGGCTCACTGAGCACAGGTGTGCTCCTGCAGAATCAGCCCAGGTTATGGCTGCCTGCACCTCAGGGTTGGAGGTAGAGGGGTGGGGGTCCTGAACTGCACAGAATGGAAGGAGAGGAGCAAATGACCAGCCCCAGTATCAGGCCACTGGGCCTGCTCACCCTCTCTGAGGGCACCCAGCTCACTTTGTCTAACGCGGTTGCTTGTCGGTCCTGGTGCGCCCCCGTGTGGCAGATCTGCAGATGGCACCTGGTTAGACCAGACTTCCACTTGAGGACAGTGCCAGGTTTTTGCTGCTGCCCTACTGTGTCCTGGGAGAGGCACGGATGGTCTCTACCTGGAAGGGTAGAGGGCAGTGCAAGAGCCGGCTGTGAAAGCCCTTTGTGAACTGTAAAGCCTGGGCCAGGAGAGGGTGGTGCGGTTGTAGTGCCTTAGGAAGAGCAGCCCAGGGAGAGGAAAGGGCCCAAGCTCTGCAGAGTTCCAGCAGCTCTGGGACCTTGGATTCAACTTGCCAAGCCTTAGTGTCCTCATCTGTAAAATGGGGGCAGTTGTGTGTTTTCAGTGAGATAACGTCTGGCATATGGGTCCTGGGCCTTAATGATGGTGGTGTTCTGCCCTGCTGCCCACTCGCCCATCCCCAGGTCTCTGAATGTGGACATGGAGTGGCTGTACGGGGCCAGTGAGAGCAGCAACATGGAGGTGGACATCGGCTACATACCCCAGGTGAGTGCACAGATGGTCCCTACCCATTTAGGAAGGCAGGGATCAGCTGCAGGGCTGTTACAGGGCCTCTCAGCCTGGTTACAGGGAACGCCCAGCTGCGGGAAGCCTCAGAGAAGTCCCAGGTGAAAGATGGAGCTCCTGGCAGGCAGAGGCCAGCTGTCCCCAAAGCAGGATTCTAGGAAGCCACCTGTTCCTGCCACAGCATCTTCCATGGGCCCTCAGACAGCTTCACGCAGTGGAAGGAGCCCTGGCTGGGCACTGGCTCTGGCCCACACTCACTGCATAGCCTCTCCCAGGCCCCGCCCTTCTCTGGGCCTCAAGTCTCCGACCTCTGCAGTGAGTGGGGCATCTCTGAGGGCCTCGCAGGGCCCCTGGAGGATCCTTGCCCATCTCTGGCATCCATCACTGATGTCATCCCTTATTGACCTCTGGCCTAGATGGAGCTGGAGGCCACAGGCCCCTCAGTACCCTCCGTGATTCTGGATGAGGATGGCAACATGATCGACAGTCGCCTGCCCTCGGGGGAGCCCCTCCAGTTTGTGTTTGAGGAGATCAAGTGGCAACAGGAGCTGAGCTGGGAGGAGGCTGCCCAGCGCCTGGAGGTGGCCATGTACCCCTTTAAGAAGGTGAGGCTGGACAGGGGTGAAGGCCAGGGTCAGGCTCTGTGGGGCTGGAGCTGTGGGAGCAGCAGGTGAGCACAGGGCTCTGGGCTGTGTGCAGGGCCTGCTGCTGAAGCCTCCTCCCTGCAGGGCCCAGCAGGGCCAGGGCAGCCTCCCCTTTGCCATCCGGAATTTGGAGGAGGCACGCCTCATTTCAACAACCCCCTTCTCTCTCTCTCTCTCTCACACACACACACACACGACAAACATGTGTATGCGCACATGGTGCCTACTACACACACGATACATACTGCACACACATAAACACACATGTACACACAAACTATACATACCACATACACATACCATACGTGCTACACACTCATGTTATACACTCACCCTCTGAATGGGACCCTGGCCACACACAGTAGCTTCTCTCTGTCTCGGCTTGGCCCCAGGTCACCTACCTGCCATTCACCGAGGCCTTCGACCAAGCCAAGGCCAAGAACAAGCTGGTGCACTCGATCCTGCTGTGGGGGGCCCTGGACGACCAGTCCTGCTGAGGTGAGGGAGACCTGGCCAGTCCAAGGGAAGAATGGGGGGAGACTTCACACTTTGTGGGATACAGGAGGCTCTGAGACCAGTGGCCCTCTCCTGTCAGAGCATGAGGGGCTTGGGGACTACACAGGGCAGGGGTGTGGGGTGAGGGCTTAGGGAGTTTCTTTGCTGAGCTAGGAGGACGCTGTTGGACACAATAGAAAGAGCCCCACCCAGCCATTTGCAGCTTGGAAACTTTGACCAAGTGACTTCCCCTTCCTGAGCCTCAGTTGTTTTCTCAATGGTGAAGAAGGGGTAACATACTTGCCTCCCAGGGTTGTGAAGTGGATGAGAATGTGCCTGTGCTAGGTAAAGTGTAACACACGAGTGAGAGAAAACACAATGCCAGAGGCTGGGCAGGCATTCACTTAGGAAATCCACTGAAGACCTACTGGGTGCAAAGTTCTTTGAGTACCAGATGGTGGGTACAAAGATGAGTAAAACGGAGCCTATCCTCATGTAGTCAATCAACAAACATCCTGGGCTCCTCCTGTGCCAAGGCATAGGCTAGTTGCTGGGAGTCTTCCAGTGAGGAAGTCAGAAGTGGTCTCTGTCCTTGGGGAGTGCACAGTGTCACACAGAAGGCAGATGTCCAGTGAATAAGTATGAGCATGAGGAGTGTTACACAAAATCCAAAGTGGCACGAGAGTGTGTAACTGCAGGAGGCAGGGAAGCCTTCTTAGAGAAAGTGACAGTTAAGCTGAGACTCTGAAGGATGAGCAGGTAGAATAGTCTACAAAGGCCATGGGCCAGGTAGGGCTCTACCTTAAATCTCAGCCCCAGATGCCAGTATGTCATTGATGTGAATTACAGCTACCATTTATTCAACATCTACAGGCTCTTTGAATCTGTTATTTTACCTGGGTGCGCAGACCATTCTGTAGTCTGTGAAGTTTGTTGCTGATTGAAACCCAGTAAGGCATATGGGCTGCCTCACTCTTCCGGTCTTGCCTCTCCTTGAACAGGTTCAGGGCGGACTCTCCGGGAGACCGTCCTGGAAAGTTCGCCCATCCTCACTCTCCTCAATGAGAGCTTCATTAGCACCTGGTCCCTGGTGAAGGAGCTGGAGGACCTTCAGGTAAGTGGACAGTAGGTGGGAAAGTGCCTCGGAAGCCCCTGGGACAGTGCTGGGGGCCGAGCGTCAGGAGCGTGCCCGTCTGTCCCCACAGAGCAACCAGGAGAACCCATCTCACAAGAAGCTGGCCGACCTGCACCTGGAGAAGTACAGCTTCCCCGTGGAGATGATGATCTGCTTGCCCAATGGCACTGTGGTAGGACAGCCCCACCCCCTGTACAGCCAGGGGCACAGACTCGCAGTCCTCATTAGGCTTTGGGTCTGGCTCCATCGCGTCCTGGCTGGTCTCTTAGCCAGTCTGGGCCTCAGTTATCCCATGTATGAAATAGGAGGCCTGTTGCTCACTGTGTCTGCCTCATGTGCAGGAGGCGGGACCTCAGCAGCACTTTGGGGCCTGGGCAGCAATGGACATGGTATAGCAGCAGGGTCAAGTGGACAGGAGCATAGCCTGGAAGGGAAGGCTTACCTTGGACCATTGTGGTCAGCCCTGGGATGAAGGAGGAGGGAGGGCCAGGCCTTGTGACAGGCAGAGAGGACCAGGGGACAGGCCAGGCCCAGCCAAGCTTTAAGACCCTAAGGGCCCCTTACAAGCACCCACACAAGTCCTCTCGTTGGATTCTCACAGCAGCTCTAGGAGCTACGTGATCACAAAGGCCCACTTGATAAACAAGGAAATGGGTTCAGAGGGCTCGGAGACTTGGCAAAAGTTGCACACTTGAGAAGTGTAGCTGGCTTTGGAACCAGTCCTGCCCATGAGCCTCAGCATCTGCCCTCTTCCCGACAGAAAGGAGTGTGGAGTTCAGGGGTCACAGGAGCAGAGGAGGAGAGAGGTCACAGGGGTGGGGATGAAGGAAGGTGGTATTGAAAGATGTGAGGTTTTTGCCTAGTGGACGAACGGGGCGTGAAAGCTCTGTGGACACAGAGCCCTCTGTGAACAGAGGCAGGAGGGCAGGAACCGGGGTCAGGTTTGGGCAGATGCCTGTCAGCCATCCCCCTCAAAGTGAGGACAATCCAGGCCTGAGAGTGGCTGCTTCTCCCAGGGGGCCTAAGCAGACAGGGAGCAGAGGGGCACTGAGCCTGGGGGGGCCCCCCGCTCTCCTCACCCAGCCCTTCTTCCAGCTTCACCACATCAACGCCAATTACTTCTTGGACATCACCTCCATGAAGCCTGAGGATGTCGAGAACAACGTCTTCAGCTTCTCACCCACCTTTGAAGACCCATCCACGGCCACCTACATGCAGTTCCTGAAAGAGGGCCTTCGGCGTGGCCTGCCCTTCCTCCAGCCCTAGCGTGCCTGCGGGGAGCTGGAAAGAGAGGCCACCAGCACTGAAGGACAGGCCCCCCCAGAGCCAGAGTGGCCCTCGCACCCCACCACCCCCAAGGCTGCCTGGGAGGTGGAGGTCAATAAGGGTGGCCATCCTCGCATTGCCTCTGTTTGGGGGCTTGACAAGAGGGTGCCTGGGCTGACCCCATCTCCAGCTGCTTGGGACCCCCTGAAATAAAGCCTGGGGTCATTTCCCTGGACCTCTCCCTCTCAGGCATACAGTCCAGGCCCTGGGGGGGTGAAGAATAGGGAGGAGTGGGTGCCACCCCTTTCTCCTTACTTCACCCCCTCCCAAAAGGAACAGCAAGAAGCTCTGGCATGGGTAGGGGGGAGGGAGAGCCAGGGAAGTACTCTTGTCTGTAGCCTTCTTCCTGGCCACATCTCTGGTTGCCCCCTGGGCCTGCTGTCCACAGTGGGATCAGCCTCAGCCTCAGCTGCAGACAGCCCTCAGGAGGTCCTGGCAGACCCTCCTTCAGAAGGGGACTTCGTATAGTACCCAGACCTCAGCTCCCCCAGACCAGTCTATCCAACCTAATGATAGGACACCGGGACCTATCTGGGGACTGACTGGAGTCCCGATGTCTGGAAGGTTTACTGTGAAGTGGGCTTCTGCCCTTAGCAAGGGGGTCCACTGAAGGGTCCCCAAGGCCTGTCCCAGCATGGGCACAGTAGGACTGCTAGAGCCAAAGCCCTGGCATTGCCTGCTGTCCACAGGTCCACAGATGTGCCCAGCTAAGAACACGGCTTCCCCCAGAACCAGCACTGTCCTGGCTGTCAGGAAGCCCAGACCAGCTTGTCCACCATTAGGTGGCCATTGACCCTCCTTGGCCACTTTTAGGGCCTTGGTCCACATCCCAAGCCACTGACCACGGCCAGTCTCTTTTTTTATACATGCGGAGGACTGTTTTTGTGTGAAGTTTCTCCGTTTGTAGGTATTTTTGATAACCCTAGCACTGAGGAGAGGGGAGGGCAATGGTTCCCCCAGCTGCTGTCCCATGATGGCTGGATCTGAAATCCTAGATGGATCCAGCTTGATGTCTTTGCAGTTGCACCTGTGGGAAGAAATATTCCTCTTCCTTCTACTCTTCTGGCTTTTTTAAAAACAGTCATCAGAGGGTCAGCATACCCCAACTCTATCCTTGTCCTCCACTCAAGCCCATGAGGGGCCCTATGAAGGCTTTCATTGAGGCCTTGGAGCCATGCCTGCTCCCCCACCCCCACCCGACAGGGACTTACTCTTAAACCTAGAAGAGGAAGGAAGGCAGACATTTCCCCAGGCCTCCTCCTATCTATGAGTTCCCCTGCCTGCCATTGAAGTATCCTCACAACAAACCTGTGAAGCAGATATTAACTTTCCATTTTGCAGATGAAGGAACTGAGTCTCAGGGAAATGAAATGACCTGCCCAAGATCACTTGGTGGTAGAGCTGAGATTCAGCTGAAGTTGACTGTGGAGTGTTTTGTTTTGCATCGCACCCCCACCTCTCTCCCCTGCCTGTTTTCACTGAGGTGAAAAAGGCTTTGACACCAGAATTATCTCACCCTCTGATCTGCAGACCTAATGAGGCAGGAGCCAGGCCAAGGTCTGAGTTCTGGGAGGCGGTGCTTCCACACCCTTTACAGGGAGGGCGGGCCCTAAGCCTGTCTCAGTGTTTCCAGGCATGGTGGCTGTACGGCAGTGCCCTGGCTGCTTGTCAGAGGCCTCTGCCTACCTCCCATGTGCCTTGAAGCTCATGGTGGGGGAAGACCCCCCCAAGCTGCCTTGTCACTCCTCTGCCACTTCCCTCACCTGTCCCCAACATTTCCTATAATAAAATTGGAGAGACTAGGGTGGTTCTAAGTGCCTTTCCTTTGAGTGGGATGTTCAGCTCTGTCCTTGATCTGCCTGTGGGATTGGCTTGCCAAATGGCAACGGAGAAGGCTGGAATGCCTTTGGGAACTATCACCAGAAGGCTTGATTCTGAAGCTAAAGCCACTGAAGAAGCAGAGCCCAAGACAGGCATTAGGTAATATTTTTTGGAGGGCATGCACTTCAGGAAAAATCCGTTAAAGGAGTGAAGGAGAATGGGGAATTGAAAAACACCGAACAGGACGAGTCTCAAAGCTTAGTCTTGGCCTTATAGAGGAGCTCTGGAGCATAAACCACACCAGAGCTGAACCAGTCTTTTGTAACTATCAGGCATTCCTAGTCTAGGGGCAGGGAGAGGGAGTGGAGCAACTTCCGAAGATAGGGCTTTCATTTTCCCTTCTGCAAGGGCAGTTTGCTACAACATAGCTGGAGTAAAGGGGATCTGGGTGAAGCACCAAGGCAACCACACCCACGAAAGACAGCTAGGATTTACAAGATGTCATTACCCAGGAGAGGGAAATCAATGATTAAAGTAACAATTTGCCATCCTGGAAAGAGGGCTAGACCTGGAAGTCAACCTTCATCTTTGAAATATGGTGGGAATCAGGATGGATAACCTCTGAGGTCTCTGGCTAGGACTAACCACATAATCTGCAGGATCCAGTGCAAAATTAAAAAGCAGCCCTCCCCCCCCGCCTTCTTTTTTTTAATTATGAACAGGGGATGCTGGGATAGCTTAGCAGGTTGAGTGTTTGCTTTACAACCTTAAGGTCTGGGGATCGAATCCTGGCCCCAGCCTGTGCAAACCCATATGCTGAACTTTGGTGCAACTGTAACATTTCTCACCTCCCATGCGGGAGGCCCCCAGTTCGGTTCCTGCCCTGCACGGTCCCACACCCACCTGTGTGGAATGAAACCATGTCATGGCTAGTGATATACAACTACGGAGACTGGTCTGGGACTTCTCTCTCTCAATCTTTCACCTCTCAAACAAACCTTTAAAATTATTCATTTAAAGAGGGCAACAGCAGAACATTGAAGCAAGCACAGAGTTCTGACCGTGAGGCCCTGTGTGACTGGCCTGTACCTGGCAGCTTGGAATTACGGGATTTGAAACCAAAGAACTACAATCTATGAGCCTGAAACAGGTAAGTGCTGAGGTTAGAGGAGGGCATGTGACCCAGGCCTGGATGCCAAGGAGACTAGGACCTGGGGGGTTTCTGCACAAAGAGGGAGTGAATGAGTGAGCCTGGAAGGAATGTGGGTCTCCTTCCCAATGCCTCTGAGTTCTTCCCATTAGTCTACCCTACCCATCTGATCAACTCACTTAAAATACTGTGTGTGCCTGTGTGTGAAATACCCAAAGACTAAAATAGAAGCTACAAAGCACTGGAAGGCAAGAAGCAGGAGTGAGAGAAGAGGCCCATTCTTGCTGGAAAAGCCTGGTAAGTATGAACCATGCAGGGGACCAGGGCGAGTTGCAAGGCAAGATGGACCACAGGAGGACCTCTCGTTTGCAGTAGTGGTGGGGATACCGGACAGCACACAAGTTGGGGTCTGAGCAAGCGATATAGTCAGACCTCAGCTTCCAAAAGTCGTATTGAGACTAAGCGATGATGCGTCCAATCTCAGGCCTCCGGCATCTTCAAGCTGCATCAATTGTTCCGCAGGACCCGGACAGGAGGGGGCGTGGCCTCCGGGTGGGCGTGTCTTCCCCTGGGGTTCGCACGTGCGGCCGCCCGCCTCCCCGGCCGCCTCCCCGGCCCCACAGGAACCACGCGCGCCCCGCCCCGAGAGGGAACCGCGTTCCTGTGGCGAGTGGGGGCGCGGCTCCGTGCGCAGCTGCAAAGGATCGCTTCCGGGAGGCGGGCCGGCGGAAGTGAACGCAACCGAGTCTGGGCGGCCCGCTGTGGTGGGAGGGGCGTGAGGTGAGTGAGTCCCGGAGCCGGAGACAGGTGAGACCAGGTTTGCGTGCGGCTTGGGCGGGTGAAGTGCGGCCTTCTGGCTCGGCCTGAGGCGCGGCCTAGTGCCCGGCCCTGTGCGGAGCGTGCGGGTCCGACTCCCGTGCCAGTTCTCGCGGGAGCTGGTGTCCTCTTCCTTTGGCACGAGGGGAAACTGAGTCCCCAAGGGGTGGATGCGCGCCGACTCACCCAGCTTCAGTGGCCGAGCTACAGCGGAGGCTTCTCGTTGCGGCCGCGGCCGCGGCCTCTGCCGTCTCCTCACTTCTTCTGGGGCCGGACCCCCGGCTTGTGGGTCCAAGGGCCGCCCGAGCCGGCAGCGAGAACTTGGCCGACCTTGCCCCTGTCAGGTCGGGCTGTTGCGGGGGAGGGGAGGCGTGTCCCGGGACAAGGTCCCCGCAGCGGCGCCCCTGGCGCAGCTGTCGGCTCAGCGAAGTTCCGCTGAACGCGGCGGCCTCCGTGGGCCGCCCGGAATGCAGGGGTGATGCGACCAGGCCTTTTCCTGGAGGAGCTCCCCGACTCCTGCGGGACCGTGTGTAAACATGACAGCAGCCTCGAGAGGGACTGTGGGAGCGCAGAGGTGATAAGAAACTAGCAGCGTTGCCAGCGACCTGAGGCGATATGCTTCTAGCCAGCGTGGGGGCTGGGGAAGGGTTCCAAGGTTAAGTCAGTGCTCTTGTTCATTCATTTCTTAATTGGACAAATGTTTAGGTGCTTACTGCGCACCCGGCAGGCACTGTGCTGTGCCTAAGGGAATCCCCTGCCCTTCGGACGGATGGCACGTTAGTTACCTAATTGCTGTTGGGAGAGGACTCCCGAGGAAAGACAGGGTTGCTGTGGGGTGAATAATAAAGGGCCTGTCCGCGGACTGCAGGGATGCTTAATCTGAGCTCCAAAGAATAATTAAGAATTAGTTTGAGGAAAGGGGTGCTGGTGTTTCTAGCAGACAAAATGCTATGGGCAAGGCCTCCTAGGTGGTATTGGGGTTTAGGGGGGCCTGAAAGAAGGCCAGTATGACTGAAAGGCAAGGGAAACACAGGAGGTGTGGCTGTGAAGTGTGCAGGGGCCAGATTTACAGGCCTTGTGGGCTCGGATGAGGTTGGTCCACTGAGGTTGGGTCTGGTTGTGGAGGGCTTGCAGCCATGTTGAGGAATCTAGATTTTATCCCATCAGCTCTAGCAAGCCTGTGGAGTTTTAAACAGATATGACTAGCAATGTGTTCTAGAAAGGTCCCTCAGGTGGTTGTGTGAATTAGGCCGAAATGAGTCTTTGGAGGTAAGTTCGGAGGGAAGTAGCTGCAATGACTAAAGTGAGAAACGGAGGGAAGCAGTTATGTGGAATTTGTGGCAGGCGCTGACATTCAGCACAGTGGTACATGGAAGGACTTTGACAAGTTGAGCTCATGAAGGAGGCAGCAGGACTGGACTAGACTTGAGGTGCTTTCTAATGTTAAGACCACACCGAGTGACCTTAAATAAGTTCCTCTCTCTCTCCAGCTTCCTTTCCCTGTAAAGTGAGTGATAACTCCTCTCAGAGGTGAGACTCTCAAGGTTTCCAGAAAGAGCTGCTTTGGTAGTCCAGTCCATCCCCTGTCCAAAGCCTGCCTTTAGCTTCCCAGTTACTTCTCACTTGGACATTCCCAGCCCTCATGTCTTGACCCGTTAATCTTTACGCCTACTCTGCTCGTCTTTACATATCTCTCACCTTCTGGTATTGGACCTGTGGTCTTGTCGCTGTTTTTCTTCCCTTCCTAACCTAACCCTCTCTGAACTCACCATAGGGCCTTGGGGCTAAACATGGCTACCTGCATAGTGTGCCTTTGTTAAGTAGTGATAGCCAACCTTGACCAGAATTATACATTCAGGTGCTCCCTCTTCTATATTGCGAGTTCCTTGAGAACCTAGCTGTCTTACTTCCTCATCGTATAGTGCCCAGCTCAGGGTGGGTATTGTTAGTGTTTGATGGACAAGGGAATGAGTGAGCTCATTTATTACTTCTGCTCACCATGTAAGGGCAGCTGTGAAGAATCCAGTCAGGAGTGACCCCACCCATCTGTCACATTTTAACAGTTCATTAAGCACTTTAAAATTCCCTATTTCACCAATTGAGCCTTAAGGTAGCCTAAAGTGGCAACTGTTCTTGTTCCTTTTTAAAAGGGGGAGAAACCATATTTAGAAAGGTTAAGTGACTTGCCAGTAGCTGAGCCAGGATAAACAAGAGTAGACTTTCTCCCTGTAGCCTAGTACTCTGAGAAGGGCTAGAGCCAGCTGCTTATTTCCCTGCTATCTATTTTACCTCTCCCTGTTGCAGGGACCCAGCTGCAATAGGCTGGGTGGCACATGGGGGGCCTTCGCACCTCATCTTCACGAATGAATATTGTTTGGCTTTCCCATGACCTTTTTTAACTACCAAAGGGTTTATTTCATCTTTAGAAGTTTTGCCTCAGGAAACAAAGGGCCCAGGAGGGCTCCCAAGGTTGTCCAAGCTCACCCAAGTCTGGAACAAAACCTTTAAGGGTCTGGATTTGGAAGAGCTATTGTTGGGTGAAGGCAGCCTCTTGGGCTAGTTTTCTCCCCTGTGAAATGTCAGAGAAACTTTGGTGTTAGTCATGGCTCTGCAGGGCCTGGTTTTGTGGGGCTCGTGTGATTGTGTGGTGGCATTGATCGCCATTGTGAGGTTGTTTCACAGGAAGGCAACTGTGGTGTTCCTTAAGATGGCCTGATATGAAGGAATCACGCCTCCCGCCTGCCCGAGCTGCCCTGTGGTTGCCTTGTCCTTCAAGTGCAGGAACTGGTTGAAACGTCGGGGATGGAAGCCAGTGTGGTAAGGGGCATTCCCAGGGCAAGCGGTTTGGTACAGAAGGCTGAGCACAGGGCCTGCTAAAGTTTCAAAACTGGTTAATCCATCTGTTCCCCAGGAGGCCAGAAACTGGAGGGAGGCCGCCTTCCGCCCACTGCCCCCAGGCAGACCTAACTGTGGATTGGGAGGCAGTTAAGGAGTCAATGTGTTTCTGCCTTTCTGTGCAGAGGGAAGAGAGGGAAGTCTGGATGACCCTAGCCCAACTAATTCCTCAGCCCTCCACTGGACCCTCCCAACATTGACTGTGCCTTGGCAGCAGCAGGTGCTCCTTAGGTAGCTCACTGTGGTGAAGGCTAACAGCTGAGGAACTTGCCCTCATTTATAATTGAGACTTGACTTATACCCCCCACCTCCCACAGGGTGCCCTGTCCCTGGGATTGAGGAATTCAGTCTCCCTGGTAAAGAGGAGTGGGGAGAGGATGGGGGCAGTACTTAAACTCATTTCTGAGATTGTGGTTGTCACTCTCTCTGCTCTAGACCATCCCGATCTGGCAAAACAAGCCACATGGGGCTGCTCGCAGTGTAGTGAGAAGAATTGGGACCAACCTGCCCCTGAAGCCATGTCCTCGGGCGTCCTTTGAGGTGAGTGCACTGGAAGGGCAGGGAGAACAGAGGCTCAGAGTATGGAAGGTCAGTGCGGTGCCCCAGTCCTTGGCATTTGTCATGGCAGGTTGCTTTCCTAGTCACTTCTCATTTGTCAAAAAATATTGTTTATAATGGATCCTGGTCACTGTGCCTTCCTGATTGCACACAAACCTGTGACCACAACAGTAAGGCTTCCAATTTGCTCATAAGTTAGTAATCTTACATCTTTAATGCCTCTGCTAAGTGACTGATTTCATCAGGCTCTAGCAATCCAGTTTATCAGAGCAGGCCAAAGGCCCTTGCTGAACCAGATCTTCAGACTAGCCAGGTCTGTGCTCTGAGGTGTTTGCCTACAACCCTGGCAGGTCCCTAACGTGACACTGAGTGCTGTGTGACCGAGTTGAACTCTGTTTTTCTTTACCAGCCCTAAGACTTGGCCACTTAACCACCTATTTTTTAGAGATTCCCTGAGACCATGATTCCTCTTCTTCCTTTTTTTTTTGAAAGGTTAAGCAGCAGAGATTTTATTGAAAGATAAAGCTCTCTAACGAGAGAGGGCACCCAAAAGTGGAATGCCCCTCATCTTCTTTCTGGCCTAGTCTGGCCACTCCTTTATGGGGCCTTTGGCACCCACTCTGCAGCAGATATCCTTGCCTGGCCTACATCTGAGACCCCTTTCTGTAGTGGAAAACTAAGTAGCATTTATTAGCCCCAACTGCTTCCCTCTGAGAACTAATGGTTAAGCACCAGCTTCAGACTGCATGCTTAAGGTGTGTGCATCTGGGAAGCTGGGACGCAAAAGAAATACTTCAGCTTTCTGCCTAAACAGAGGAGATAGAAATAGATGCCTGAAAAGATATAAGCCCAGGTGTATATAGAAATGGAGCTGAATTATCAAATGTTGACCTGCAAAGTCTGTGTAAGAGCTGGGCCTGGAGTCAGAAGTGGTATTGGGATTGGTATTAATCAGAAATGGGGTTTGGAAGCATGTGTATGTTGAGGGGCTAGGGATGTTGTCCCATGACCCTGGGTCCCAGTTATCCAGAATTGCCGAAAGGGCATGAGTGGGATTTGACCCTAGCTGCCTCAAGCTTCAGAAACAAAGGAAAGCATAGCTAGGGAATATGAAGGACTCTGGAGGTTGCTCCCATACTTGTTAAAACCTCTCCAGTCCTTTAGCTGGGTGCTACTGAGCAGAGCGGATCAAGGGCACAGGCTCCCACAGAGCAGGAGTATGTGTGAGTAGTACAGGCATACCTCAGATAGATTGCAGCTTCAGTTCCAGACCACCGCAACAAAGCAAGTATATCAATGGAGCGAGTCGTAGTCTTTTTAATTATGGAGGGTCTTGCCTTCAATTTGTAAATATGCAGCATCTGTGAAACTCGAAATGAGGTATGCCTATATTAGGAACACCAGCTAACATGTACTGAGCACATACTAGTGCTTTGTTAACTCATCTTAGTAGTGGCTCCTGGGTCAGTGGAAGATCACTCCTGTGAGACCCAGATCCCCTATCTAAAAGCGAGAGCCATCAACTCCTGAACCACCTACCAGACAACTTGTAGCAGGAATATCTGAATGACTTGTGTATAGATGGGTTTTTGAGAAATTATCCCTGGATCTCTATTGTAGTTTCATTACCTTAAATAATATTTAAGAGAATCTTGGTGATTTATTTCATTTAAAATTTACCCATATAAATATATTAAATTATGGAAAGTAAAAAGGAGAAAGGAAAATAAATTGCCTGTAATCACACAGTCATGACATAGTTACTATTAATATTTTGTTGTAGTTCTTTTCCATCTTTTTCTGGTTTTGTTTTTTGCTTTTTGTAATCATACTCAACATATGAATCTTCTTAATTTTTCGTTTAACATAGTGTCACTCAGCCTTTCTGTTCCCTGGTTACTGTTCATTTGGGTTGAGGGGCTATTTTAAGGAATCCTATGTATGATTTCTTTTGTATAATTAATCGTGTCTTTTTATTTAAATGTTCAGATTATCAAGTTAAAACAATATTGCTATTAGATCTAATTAGCTATAAAAGTGTTATGAGCTAGCCAGAGGAAACCTGTTGATGTAACAGATTATGTCCTTGCCACCTGTATTTTCACAGCAAGAGGGCAAGAATCTTAGACAGTAACCATATCTGTTAATTGTAGCTAGTCCCCTCTGAAGACCCCTTTGCTCTAGCCAGAGGTCAGCAGACTTTTTCTTTAAAAGGCCAGATAGTAAATATTTTAGGCTGTGGGCTATAACTGTTACAACTACTCACTTTTGTAGTTGTAGCTTATTAGCCACCATAGCTAATACATAAACAAATGGGTAACTATTTCCTAATAAAACTATTAAAACAAGCTCCATCCCTCCACTAGGCCACCCTGTTTTGCTTAGAGGATACAACAGCCTCATAACTGGTCTGTTCATCTTCCTATACATGTTCCACACAGTAGCAAAGTAATCCAAAACCTAAAATCTGATTTTTTTTTTTTATATTGTTTTTGACAGAGAGAGACAGAGACAGAGAGAGAACTGAACTGGGGGAACTCCCCAGTTCAGCATATGGGTCCGCACGGGCCAGGGCCAGGATTCGATCCTCGGATCCCCAGCGCTGCAAAATGAGCGCTTAACCCACTGAGCCATCCCGGCTTCCCCTAAAATCTGATTCTTAATTACAATCTTCTAGGGGCTCATTATTGGTCTTAAAATCAAAAGCTCCTCATTCACTTTCTAACATCTTGCAACACCCGTGCCCCCAATCCTCTTTGTTCCAGCCATGCTTAACTATTTGTAATGCCACAAGCTCTCTTGCTTCTGGCCTCTTATTCAAGCTTTTCCAACCAGGAACCCTCTCTTTCCCTACTCTAGGAAGCCTTCCTGATACCCAGTGCTGGATTAGGTGACTCGCCTGTGTATTTTGCCCAGCCTGATTGTATCATGTCACTTAGTGTTTGTTGATGAATTTTGCTTCCTGTAGACACTGCCCAACATCTCTGACCTGTGTCTGAAGGATGTGCCCTCGGTCCCTACTCTGGCTGACATCGCTTGGATTGCTGCAGATGAAGAGGAGACATATGCCCGGGTCAGGTAGCTGAGGCAGTAGCCAGTCTCCTGGGGCATGGGGAGCTTCTTCCCAGATTAGGTGGCAGGCAGCAGGGAGAGTGCTCAGGCAAGGCTGAGGGTGACAAGAATGAGAGCTGTGGGCTCCCAGTGGAAGTAGAACCTGGCTGTGTTACTCTTGTAGGAGTGGGTGAAGGAATTGCAGAAGGGGTGCGGTAGCCAGCTATCTCTGATACACCTGTCTTTCCCTGCCCTGGTCCAGGAGCGATACACGCCCCCTGAGGCACACCTGGAAGCCCAGCCCTCTGATAGTCATGCAGCGCAATGCCTCAGTGCCCAACCTGCGTGGATCTGAGGAGAGGCTCCTGGCCTTGAAGAAGCCAGCCCTACCAGCCCTGAGCCGTACCACAGAGCTGCAGGATGAGCTCAGCCACCTGCGCAGCCAGATTGCAAAGATAGTGGCCACAGATACAGGTAGGAGTCCCTGAGTCATGGCCAGAATAGAACAGGCTATTCCTTTCCCCTGGCTTTTGGACAGGATACGGGTAAGGAAAATGGTGTTCTCTGGTTCAGGGCAACTTGGACCCAGGGCTCTGAGTTGCTCTGAGGCCTGGCTGCCTCTAGTTTGTCTTGGATGGTTTCTGTCAGCTATTTTGAACTGACTGGTTTGGTTAGGAACAAAAATCTTCACTTAACCTGTGACCCCTAACAGATTGTCTTCCCTTAGCCATAAAATACCCCTCTGCCAAGTGTCTTTAAGATTATGTCTTCCATGAGCCCTCAGCACCTTTCCTTTTCAATATTAGAAATAAGCATCCCCTTTAAGTACCTGTCTTCCCTTTCCTTGCTATCAGAGACCACCTCTCCATCCCTCTACTTTTCTGTCTGTAGTTAAGGCAGAACCACTGGAAATGGGTAGGAGTCTGCTTTCACCAGTGCCCTGAAACAGCAACAGGTGGCTCTCTTCCAAGGTCAGGGTTTATTTATCCTCACGTTCCTCCTATCATTTTTTTGCTCCTCGACTCAAAGGCATAGCTTCCAAACTTTCAGTTGGTAGAACACATGGAAATTAAGGAGTTCTCTTTGAAATCTTCATGTATTTAATTCCCTCATGTGGCACTTTTATAGAGGAGTTGCACTTGAATTCTCAATTTGTATTTATTGCAAACCTTTGTCATCTAAGAGACAAGCTAACGTGGTTTATGAAAAATCAGTTTTAGAAACTAGAAATTGAGGAAATTCCATTGAATTTAGGAAGCAAGGAAGACTATCATCATTCTATTTTTGCTGCAGAATGCTTCTTCCAGTCATAGCATTCAAAGCAGGGTAGTCAGAAGCACTAGCCCAGTTAGAGAAAAGGACAAATTCCAGCCTCGGTTCTGTCATTGTGATTTCAGTCTAAATAGGCCTTTACTCCATAGCTCACTGCAGAATGGGAGCTTTTAAGGGCCAAGGCCTTAATGGAATGGGCTTTTCTGTTCTCCTGGAACACTGGAAGAGCCCAGTGCTTCTGCATTCTTAAAATCCTGAGAAGGAAGGGTAGTGGAGGAACCTTCCAGAATTATAGATACCTATCCTGGGCTTGCCTGGGATGCTGCCCAGGTGCCAGCCCAGGAAATGAATGTTTGGTAGGCAGTGTTTGTAAGAAGATATTCCTACTGTATTCTAGCCCCAATATCTATCCATGCCTATTGTTTTCTCTTTCAGCTTCGGCTTCATTAACGCCAGATTTCTTATCTCCAGGAAGTTCAAATGTCTCTTCTCCCTTACCTTGTTTTGGATCCTCATTCCACTCTACAACTTCCTTTGTCATTAGTGACATCACTGAGGAGACTGAGGTAGAGGTCCCTGAGCTTCCATCAGTCCCCCTACCTTGTTCTGCCAGCCCTGAATGTTGCAAACCAGAACACAAAGCTACCTGCAGCTCATCTGAGGAGGATGACTGCATCTCTCTGTCCAAAGCCAGCAGCTTTGCAGATATGATGGGGATCCTGAAGGACTTTCACCGGATGAAACAAAGCCAAGATCTGTAAGTATTTGATAAGGAGTGCTGATGATCTATTCACTATTTAAGTCACCTGTGACCAGTGATCTAATAGACAGTACTTACATATTAAGTCTCAGTAGCAGCCGTGTGTTACTTTGTTAACAAAGCTTGCTACCTGCTTGCTGGTGCCTGGGACCCCTCTGGAAGGGACCCCATTGGAAAGAGCAACACTTTAGATTTGGTTGGGGATGATCTAAGCCAACCAAATGTTTGACTGGTAGGAATTTTATAAGGTTCACCTAGTCCCATTTCTGTCCCCCAGGGGGCTTGACCACTTCAGTTCTCATAATGCTAGTAAGTATAGCCATGCCCCACCCTTCAGAGTTGGATTGCATAATTATTTTAGCATCTCAAATTGGTAGGCTTTTTTGGTGGAAGGTTAATTTCATAAAGTTGGGATTTTCTGCTTTAAGACACAGTGGTCCATTATGCAAACCAACCCTGCAATTTCAGAGACTTGAGAACAAGGAAGTTCCTAAACATGGCTGCCCATCAGAATTGCTTTCGTTAAAAATACACCTTATTGGGAAAGCTGGGATGGCTCAACGGGTTAAGCGCTCACTTTGAAGGCCTGGGGACCAAGGATCAAATCCTGGTCCCGGCCCATGCGTACCCACATGCTGAACTGGGGTGTGCCCCCAGTTCAGTTCTTGCCAGGGCCTATGTGGAAGTCTCCCAGCCCAGTTCCTGCCCTGCACAGCCCTATGCCCACCTGTGGAGTGAAACTATATGGAAAACTAATGTCAACTATGGAGATTGCTCTGGGCCCTCCCCCTTCTCTCTGTCTCTGTTTCTCTCTGTCAAAAATCAATAAAATAATTCTTTAAAAAAAAAATACACCTTACACTTATTACAGCTAAACCCCCAAGGATTGGAGCACTAGATATTTCTGATAGGAGAGTTGAGGAATTTGGGAAATACCAACCTTGAAAAACTCATCCAGTAGAGAAGGCCTAAAAGCTCCATCCAGAGAGGAACCACCTTACAGTGGTCTGAGCTGCATGGGACATGCCAGAGGAGCTTGTTTTCAGGTTCCTGGGCACTAAAACCTAAGGCGAGAGTGTGCAGCTAGTATTTGTTAACAAAGATTAAAACCTTATGGGAGGTGAGGGCACTCTCCTGAGTTAATGAAGTTCCTTTTGAAAGGAAGGTTACTCACCTTGTACAAGGGTCCCTTTATGTCTCTGGCTCCATTTCTCTCTGAAAATCAGACAAGGCTAAGTGACTCCATCATTGCTTCCTGGTAGTTGATCTTTTAAGGAAGTCACTTTCACCATGAAACACTGTCTAGGACAGAGTTAGGTAGTCAATAAATTATTAAGTTAGTAATTAAACTATTGTGTCTCTAGGAATCGGAGTTTATTGAAGGAGGAAGACCCTGCAGTACTTATCTCTGAGGTCCTAAGAAGGAAGTTTGCTCTGAAGGAAGAAGATATCAGTAGAAAAGGAAACTGACAGCACTCAACTCTGCAAACTCAATTTCATGCTCCTGGAATTCCTTCAATAGCTGCCTTCCTCACGGCAGATGTTTCTGCCTCTCAATTAGAAATGTTTTGCAACAGTCTTGCCGAAAGCTAAACCTTGGACTGAAAGAGCTGAATTGTTTCCCATACTTCAAACCTTAGCAGAAGCGAAGGCCTGTTTCGAGCTGAGACACTTTTTACAGGTAAATGTGTAGGTTGGAATGTTTCAGTCTAAACTGAAGCTAGAAGTCCTTGCCCCTGTGTGAAAATAGGTCCTTGAGTGACTTACTTCACTGCATGAGACCCCATAACTGGTCTCACCGGACACTTTGTGCCCAGCTCTCACTCTCAGCAGCTTCCTGACAGCAGAGCAGTGCTGAGGGCCTATGTTTATGTGCTTGTCCACAGGACAGGAAAAATCTTATGCTGCTTCATCACACACCAACAACACCAATGCCCAGCAAGCACCCTTTTCCACACCTAGAAATAGAGGTCAAGCCTTTGGAGCAACTGACATTTGGGCTGCTTCTGGGAGGCCTGGCCAGTTTTTTTCTTAAATATATTTTGTAATACTGTACAACCAAATCTACCCTCCAAGGTCCTGGAGCCTCATTAGTTCCAGTGATTGAAAACTCTTTCTCTTCCATGGACTTTAGTCTAAGCCAGCAGGAAAGAGAAATGGGGAGGGAGAAGAGAATACCATCTTTCTTTCAGGCCCTTGACTGCTCCTTTGCGTAGGGTCAAGGTTTGTACCTACCATACCATGCATGACTCAGATGCCCTCAGGTCCCTTTATTTACAGTATGTATCCAGTGTGTGTTTGGGTTGAAGCACTTACCTGACATTAAAAGGATTTGGAGATACATTGCATCTGCTGTGTCCCATCTCTGGGTTGTAATCACCTGGCCTCCCCCACGGGTATAGAATTCCTATTTTATAGCATGTGAACTTTCATTAGCAGACTCACTGCTTTTCCCTTTCCTTCAAGAAGCCTCTTGTCCCATTCTGTAGAGATTTTGCCCAAAGCTCTTAAAGCAGTTCCATCTTATAAAATTTGCAAGCTTGCCCTCTATAGGCTGTTTAAAGTTCTTAGGTACCATGCCTGCATTATGGGAAACTGCTACCTGATGGATAACACCTTGAGTCAAACATAGGTCAAATCAAACTCTTATTCAGATCTGACAATGACAGCATATAATAAAAAGTCACTTTTACAAAATTGTAATGTTTCAATTACCATCAGAGCCAGCTTTGTAAATAGTCATTTATTTGCTTACTTTTACAAAGGGAGTTCTCTCCCACCTTGTAACAGAAAAGTGATACAGTCACATCAAGATTGTTATATAACTCAGGCTTTTTTAGGGAGAGAGGTTTAACCCTTTTAGTGCAACAGGCCGATATATCGGCTTTTGTTATCTCTGGCAAAAAGTGCAGCGGGCCGATATATCAGCTCATACATAGACCATTAAATTACCCTTCGCATTTCTCACTAGTACCACTGACAGAAGGTAGCACTAAGAGGCTTAAACATAGTATATAACTTTAAAATGCTGTGAATTACCACAGAAATAAAATCACAAAAAAATCAACAAAACTGCCACCATTCTACCTTCTACCTATCTCTCTATCCCCCAAGTGTCAGGAATAATGGCCCAGGCTTTGGCTGAGTAAGTTCCATATGTAAACAGCCAGAGATTAAAAGGGAACAGAGGTGGCTCTGCCGGCTGAGTAACAGGCTCTTTAGTAGAGATGAGTACCTGCCCTTCCTCCTCAGTGGTCACCAGACTCACAGGGAATTTATCAGCCACCTCTTCCTCAGGGAAAGGCATGCCAATCATACTGTCTCAACAAGTGTCACCACCTGCTTTACTGACACAAAGAAAGTGCTCAGTAATACCAGCTTCATCCCATACCTCCCTCCTAACCAAACATATTCCCTCCAAGTCACCCAAGATATTTTTCTTTATCTGTCATTTCAAGGTACTTTTAGAACCAAACCCTCAAAGACATTTAGATTTAGTGCCTGATAACCTGATTACCTTCAGAGTCCTGGGTAAACAGCAAATTGGGCTGCAGATTTAGCTGAGTTGGCCTATCCTGGCCCTGAGCCCAAGGGCTATTAGGAAACTGCTCTAAGCCCTGATTCTGATTGTTGGTTACATCTCTGAAAGGAGCTCTAGAGTTGTGGGCAATAACCTGCTGGCCCTGAGAATCCTCAGTGAAAAGCTGACTCCAGGAGTCCATGTAATTCTTTTCACTGTCCAAGGAAAAGACAGGAACAGCACAAGAGCTTTGTTTGACTGCTTTTGTGTTTTCTCCACTCCAGGAATCCCTGTACCGTTGAAAGAGGATGGGGGCTGGCCTGTTTTCTTGGGCAGACACCTTTTCCGACTTAGTCTTGTCCAAGGGCTGATGGCCCTTACCCCTAGGTGGTTGACTATGTGTCTCCATACCCTGATAGTTCTTTTTCTTAGATCCATGAAGCCATTCCCTTTTCCAGGAAGAATCCTTCTCTCCTTTCTTGTGGTCCAGCAAGCAAGAACTTTCCAAGTTCTGGGTCAAGGAACAAGCCAGTGAGTCTTGACTCTCTCCAGCACAGACTAAGGTATCAGGCTGGAACAAAGATGGTACAGTCAAGAATGGGGTTCCCATTCTTTGGTGGCCAGAAGCCTGGAGGGACTGAGGAGAAAGCCCAGCTTCCTGGATGTCTGCAGGGGTTGAAGTGGCTAGAGGGGGTGCCACACAATCATCCCCCAAGTCCTGGATCAGATGATCTAGCTGTGTTGCATCTTTCTTAGCCTCTCTGTTGGTCTGACTTTCTATATGAGATGAAACACTCCTCTGATTGCCACCATCTGTCTTTCCTAGTAAAACAGACATGAACACATATTACTCTGCAGGAAAGCTGCCCTGAGCAGGATTTAGAGGCTCTTTCTGAAATTAGTATCAGCTACCATCACTACCTAGAACAAGGGTCTTAGATTCTTCACATATCTTTGTAGCTGATATTCCTTTCAACTTCCCCTGAATGACCTTTCTAAAACACAGATCTTATATTCCCCTATTCCAATATATGGATGCTTCCCAAGACCTACCTAATAAAGTCAAACACTACGTATAATCAGACCACAACCTACACTTACAGCTGAGTTCTCATACGTAGGGTTTGTTTAACATAGAACACATTAGTGTTGCTTTGGTCTTTTACTCAATGTGCTTTCTGCTAAATGGTGATCCTCACCAAATATTACTCCTGGATAGTTTCCTTTGAGAAACATGCTCAACACACTATTTTTGTAAGGCCTCAAGGATCACATTAACCATTCAATTCTAAGAAAACTTATGGTGACAGCATGAAGAACGTAGGTTCCCCACTCCCCAAATATTTGGTGGTAAAGAAAGTAATAACACCATTGGATGCTAAGTCAACCAGTAAGGACAATGATAAACAACTACTAGTGTCCAGCCTGTCCATTTTATCAGGCATAGAATGGATCCTGTTCTACTGTAAGGACAACCACCACGGAATTTCAACTGCCCTCCAAATTATACCAAGATCTAATTACAAACAAAGCTGAATTACTGATTTCCTCTCTTCTTCTCTAAGAATTACATTGCAGAAACTGTATCTTACGAAAGAGGCCTTAATTTTACCTAAGAATTCAATATAGACTAGAGTAGACCAGAATTTAGAAATATATTATAGAATACACTAGAATTTTGAAATTTGAAATAGAATTTTGAAATGGAAAGTGTTTTGGGAAAAAAATCTGTCATTTAAAGTAAAAGAGCGTTTAAGTTTTTGTTTGGGATAGAAAGAGTGCATTTTGAAGGTTTATGCAAAGCAATTCTGGGAATTGCACTGGGAATCTCCTCCCAACACCCTCCACTGATGGGGAACCCTGCTCTGTAAGCCCCAGCCTGCTCTGAGGCAGCTCATCCCTTGAAGGGCCATGAAAGTTAAGAAATGTCAAAGGATGATGAGAAGCTGCCAACTTTATGCCAACTTTTCTAACAGAAAAGCATTGTTGAACCTTGACTAATTTGAAAAACTTCATAGAGAAATATCAATCTTATACAGACTACTCATTGTGACCAATCCAAGACTTACACCTAACTAATGGCAGGTCAACTCCCCCAAGGACCCCCAACTCCCAAGTATATCTTTCCTCACTGTTCTGGCAGAGAATACAAATTTAATATTAGACTGAGAAAAAGAGAACCAAAAAAGTACCGGTATGTTTGTGAAAGCATGTATATATTCCTTTTCGAAGGGTGACGATTTCTCATAGGGGAGCTAAGTTTAACACAATACACTGGTGTCACCACTTGTAAATGTTCAGCATGGGAAAATAAACACACTCCTTTTTGCTCCCTGGGTGCTCCCAGATAGGTAACCATACCTGGTGGCAAGGTGAAGGAAACTATGCTGGTCTGCCGATTGCCTGTAGGTGGAATTCTTTGAGTGAAAGGGATTTTAGCCTTTCTTTCTCCAGGAAAAAGTGTTAGCATTTTGGTGCTTGACTTGGTTAAACGTGTCTGAAAATGGGGGAGAAAAGAATAGAACCTATTAATATCAAAACAGTTGCCAGGTGAAAAATTCAGTAAACACCAGTGACCCACTTGGAACCACACTGGACCCTCTGGATTCCACTCAGGTCTGACTTCTAGTTAGTTCTTGCTGTGCTTCATCTTGCACCATTTCTTGCCACACAGATGGTGTTTTTTTCTCAGGAATCACACGTTCCAACTGTATAGCCCAATTTTTCTGCTCCTCCATGGAAGTCAGTCAGGATAATTAAGCAGGATTTGTTGAAGGAATTCTAAGAATGATACTTTCTCCTTTATAGTTAATTAATGGTTCTGCATCAATTTTGACAGTTTTCAAATAGTCACATAGTGGTTAAGAACATAACTCCTGAGTCACACAGCTTGGGTTCAAATTAATCCCAATTCTGCTGCCACACTAGCTGTGTGACCCTCTTCAAAGTGCTACGTCTCTGTAGTACCTACCATAGGGCAGTTATGAGGATATGGTGAGTTAATTCACATAAAAGTCTTACCCATTTCTTAGCACACAAATAGCATTCAATAATAGTTTGCTATTATTAGGAGGAAGAGCAATGACATAGCATCAGTCTTATTCTTTTATCTCAGGCCTCCTTCTACTTTAGAGTATGAACTGGAAGGTGAGCCAGGGAGGTTTTGGAAGTGTCAACTTTTATAAACTCATCCTTATTTAGTGCGATTTATTTTTGTTTCTATTTGCGTGTTATAGAATGCCTGAGATGCAGAGAAAATAGGGTTATATTCAATTCAATTTGGCTGTGAAAGACAAAGAAGAAATGGGATTTGCCAATATCCATGCATCAAGTTGAAAGTTGGCCTGAAACCTGAACCCAAATTATTAATTCTAGCCCAAAGCTGACTTCATTTAATGTTTACACTTGAAAACTAAAATGTACTTAAGTGATTAAAAGAAGAAATCCTAGATGTAAAATTCATACTCCGACTTGTAGTACTGGTATAGAACTTTCCCTTTCACCATACTAAACTACAAAACTGGTTGAGATACATGAAACAACTAATTGTAAACAGTAGATAAGAGACAGTGCAGGGCTGTGATCCCTCTGAAAAGGATTTTTGAGAAGGAAAAAAATGAGGTAAGCCCCGTGACCACCATAGCTTTCTGCCTGGAAGCCAGACTACAGTGTATAGAGAACCCAGGCAGAGCACCATAGTTTTGATGAATTGGGTAAATTGATACTGGAATTTGAGGAAGCTGAGGTGGCTGGAATTTGCAGCACAGAGAACTACATCCAGGAATCTACAGGGATCCCTTCAGTCTATTACTGATTATTAACCTACATATGTGTTAGGTGACACCCCACGGGACCAAAGAAATGCCAGGACTTGCAAGCTGAACAATTCCCGGAGCTCTAACCAGAGACTATAGGGACCACTTTGAATACCAGGGGCAGTCAATAGAGTTCTCAGAAGGATGTCTTAGAACTAAACTAGCCCTAGAGCAAAAGCTATGCCAAATCTGTCTTTATAAAGTCTAAAAGCAAGTACTTAAAGGAGCAAGCTGATTAGCAAGTATCTACTTAACTAAACAAACTTAAGTATTCTTTAAAGGCAACAAAATCCACATACCCAATAATGTAGCACTCAAAATGCTAGCATACAATAAAAAGTTACTATATAAGTGAAGAAGCAAAAAAAAAAAATCCATAATTTGAGGGTAGAGAGGGAATCAGTTAATAGAAACAGACCCAGAAATGTCAGGGATGACACTTAGCACACAAAACCTTAAAATAATTACTATAAATATGCTCAAAAATTTAAAAGAAAATATGAAAGTGAAATAGAAGATATTGCGGGTTTGGTTTAACAAGGAGAAAATCCTGAGACGTCCTAAATTAAACCCTAGACATACAAAGATGTCTTGAATATGTCATGTGTTTCTTAAGCCACTATAAACATTGACGTATCTAAGATGCATGCAGATTTAATTTGCTTTGAGTGCAGTTCTAATGCAATTATCATCAAAAAATAATTATACATATTCAGTGTTAAAAGTGTGAATGGTAGCAATAATCCCTTTAAGATGTGTTTTGAATTTGTATGAAAATGATACTGACAGCCAAATGGGGTATTCAAGTGAAAACAGTGAGACTGATACTCAACAAATTCATCTGGTTGACTATTCAACAGAAGATTCAAATTCCAGTGAAGGTAGTCCTATCCAATGTAATGTTCATAAATGTGCAAGACCTATATCTATATCAAGCAGTGATGATTGTGATTCAGGAGATAAAGAATGGAACTGGTAAGAAAATACTCCAAATATAAAACCATTTACCCAAATTGCTGGTATAAATGCTTGAGTGTTTTTTTTAAGATTTATTTTGGGGAAGCTGGGATGGCTCAGCGGGTTAAGCGCTCACTTTGCAGCCCCGGAGACCAGGGATGGAATCCCAGCTCCAGCCCATGCGGACCCATATGCTGAACTGGGGTGTGCCCCCAATTCAGTTCTTGCCGGGGCCTATGTGGGAGCCCCCGGCCCAGTTCCTGCCCTGCGCAGCCCCGCGCCCACCTGTGGAGTGAAACTATATGGAAAACTAATGCTGTCAACTATGGAGGCTGTTCTGGGCCCTCCCCCTTCTCTCTGTCTCTGTCTGTCAAAAACAATAAAAATAAATCTTTTAAAGATTTATTTAAAATCTTAAAATGTCTCTGCCAGAGAGACAGAGACAGAGGCAGAGAGAATGGGGAGGGCCCAGAACAGCCTCCACAGTTGCACGTGATTGGTTTTTCCACATAGTTTCATTCCACAGGTGGGTGCGGGGGCTGCGCAGGGCAGGAACTGAGCCGGGGTCTCACCCTGGTGAGAACTGAACGGGGGGGGGGGGACACTCCCCAGTTCAGCATATGGGTTCGCACAGGCCCGGGCCGGGATTCGATCTTCGGTCCCCAGGGGGGCTGCAAAGTGAGCACTTAACCCACTGAGCCATCCCGGCTTCCCCTAAA
Source organism: Craseonycteris thonglongyai (assembly GCA_004027555.1). NCBI lineage: Eukaryota > Metazoa > Chordata > Mammalia > Chiroptera > Craseonycteridae > Craseonycteris > Craseonycteris thonglongyai. Next base: position 34,651 of record PVKE010010817.1, read on the forward strand.
TGCTTTAGTTTTGTGAAGACTAGGAGCAAATCCTATGCCTCTTTGTGGTTTTGAAGCAAGTACTAAGTGATGATTTTTTTGAAATGATAACCGTAGAAACAAATAGATACACAAGTCAAAAGGGAAAGGACCAGAACTCAAAAAAGAATGAGTGGTTTCCAATAACAAGTGATGAAATGAAAGCATACCTTTTGTTATGTTGCATAATGTTGCAAATAAAAAAATCTAAAATAGGTATGTACTGTTTAAAAAAAGCAATATTAGAGACACTGACATTTTCAAAATCTATGCCTTGCAAACGTTTCTTGGCTATATCACATTTTCTTCACTTTGTGGATAACAAAACTATGTAAAGAAGACAATACTAAAAGTGAGAAGTATAGTCCACTATTTGAATAAGTCTGAACAATTATACACTTCAGATGAAGATGGCTCCCTAAACGAGTCACTGATGAAATTCAAAAGATAGCTGGGGTACACGCAATTTATCTCTACCAAATGTGCCAGATTTGGAATCAAAGTTTACAAGTTATGTGAATCCAATACTAAATATTGCACCCACAAATGTTAAGTTGGGAAATAGATTTTTTTTTTTTTTTAGACTTGCTCACATAGAATTTCATTTAATTCGTATGTCAGAGTTAGAAGGAAGAGACAAGAAGAGGTTAATCAGTTAACAAGTGCAGGGCAAAAACCAACAAGACTGCTTATATTCTTAAGGGTATGTTGGAACCTTGAATTAATTGCCACGTGACTATTTCCACGAAAATAGCCAGGTGCCACTGAAACCCAGGAACCTCTACTTCTTGTTTACACATGAATTTGCTAACCCCAAGTCATAATAATCTCTGACTTCCAAAATCACATTTCCCTTGAAACCATTCATCTGGGCATATATTCTGTCTCGTAGAGGGTGGGCAGGAGGACTAGCCTTTGTAGCAGTCAGAACTGGGCTTGCACCCCTGCTTACTTGGGTAAATTTCTTAATGTAAGCCTCAGTTTTTTTCATCTGAAAAACAGAAATAATGCCAATAACTACTTCACTGAATTTTTTTTACCTACTATTATTGATAAGGCATGTAATATCCCAGCAAAGTGCATCTCTTTTCTTTCCCCTAAGACTATAAGCAACTTTAGAGCAAGAATTCTGCCTTTAGTGTGTTTTGAGCCTGTTTCCATGTATAAAATGGGTATCATTATTAGCACAATGCTCAGAATAAAATGCTCAATAAATATTAAAGATTACCTCACACTTTTGTTCCTTTGTAATGACTAACAGAGAATATTGTATATGGGACAAACCTGGCTGTGATTTCCCCTTCCTACGTGGATGCACCTGGGTTAGTTACTTAACCTCAGTTTCCTCACTCCCACAAAGGTGATGATACATATAATGTATATTAAGTACTTAATACAGTATCTGGTACCCAGTGGATGATCAGTAAATATTAGGCCTGCTTCCCATCCCGTCTCATATTTTGTCCCCTAAAGTTCCTGATTCAGGCAGGTAGATGGCCTGCAACTGGCAGCCCCCAAGGATGAGATGTCCCAAATTTGCAAATGCAAATTTCCCAATACTTCAGCCTCTTTTGACGCCTTGCAGGGACTCTGAGTTCCTGGGGAGTCTGCTCCATCAAACTCCTTAGAGCAAATTTTCTCTCCACCTCGCCCCATACTTTGAAACCTTACTGTTCCAGTCTCTCCATATCCTTTCCCAGCATTCCTTCCGCCTCATTCCCGCCCTCACCCTCCCCAACCAAACCCCACTTTTCACTCGTCGTCAGACTCCACTCCCTCTCGCCTCTGAATTTCCTAACCTGTTCCTTTCTCAATCCACGACTTCACCTTCATCACCTCCTGGCCCCCTAAACGCTCTTCTCAGGCCTCCAGGTCCCTAGCCCCTCCCCCAACACCCTCTCGCGCCCCAGCGTCCCACCTGCACTTTCCGCCTCTTCAGCGCCGCCGCGTCCAGCCACACGCCACAGGCCTCCTCCTCGGGGCCTCCGCGCTTCATGCCGCTGAGGAGGAAACCCAACTGGACTCGGGGCTGGAAATCCCGCCGCGTAAGGGAAGGGCCATAATCGACTCCACCGACGTTCGAATCTCGCGCCAACGCTGGAAGCGGAGCTACGCCGCGGCCGCCCCGACGCAGGTACCGCCCCTAGCGTCAGCTCCGGCCCAAGCGCCGCCCCTTTTCCCCAAGCCCCGCCCGACGCCTTAAAGGCGACTGCAAACAGATCATCTCGAGCGTGCAGTTTCTTTCCTTTTACGAAGGTTTTCATGCTCTTTCTGATCTCATTCAAGGTTTGTATTCCGGAAAATACGTTGTGTGAACGCGTTCGCGACACTGAACAAGAAACGTGCATTTTCTTTTTGCTGAGTTAGTTGCATTTTCTTACGGTAAATATAGTAATTACCCGAGGCTCAGGGTTTCCCTTGTCTCAACACTGAATCCACACAGTAACCCAAATAGGAAGGGTGGAGCCGAGGTGCAGATCCGCCCGACTCCAACCCTCAACATTACCCTAAATGTTTAACGTACCCTCATCAGACAGTCTAAGCTTAACTACAAAACCCAATGGGAGAGGATTTAGATAATGTTAAAATTAAAGCTAAAAGTTTGGAGTCAAGAACTAGCTTTTTCAGTCCTGCCTTCATGGCTTGCTGTGTAGTTAGTTACCTTGGATTTTAAAGAGGATCAAGTGAGAGAAGGTTTGTGAAAGTTATTTTGTAAATTCCAAAAGCCGCTAAGGAATGCAAAAATGATGGCATCCCACCTGTCCTTCCATCCCTAACCACAATCTCCACAGATGTTTATACGCATTTGGGTTTTTTTCTATGTGTACTAATTTTTCTTCACTGTACACATATGGCTTGGGTACTCTGGGAAAAAAAGCAGTATTACAAAAGTTAACATATGAGTGAAACAATATTATAAAAAGTTAATATATAATACTCTTTGATTGAAGGAAAGACCAAAAAAACAAAATCTTTGTCAAATAATAAAATGTATTATGTATACTTTTAAAACATTTTTAACATTTATTTAGTAATAAAACTGGCCCCACTCCTCTGCCAAAAAAAAGAAAAAGATCACACATAACAGTGTATAAGGCCCCAATGTCACCTCAAGCAAAGATAAAACAGGAACTGCCCGCTTCTTTCCTGTGCCCACCCCCAGGGGTCCCAATTCCCCACCCACACCCCCAAAACCCCTGTGCACACTAAGCAGGCCCATGGGTCTCCCTGGGACAGCAGACAAAACACAAAGAGGCAGCTGTTAACCATTGTATTGCATCCAGGCCATATCAGAGTCCAGACACCCTAGCTCTAGTCCCAGTGAACTCCTTCTGCACCTCTTGGCCAGGTTTTTCCCTCTGCCTGGAATGCCTTTCCTCTTTTCCATCTTCAAACTCATATTTACCCTTCCCAACTCAAGACCCAGAGGGTCCCAGGTGGCACTGATTATTGCTTCTTCAGTGCTTCCCTTGACAGTTCATTCTGATATTAAAGCCTTCAATGCAGCATTGATCCACAGGGCCCAGATGGTGGCCTGTCCCTGAGCAGAGGCCCAGGAAACTGAATCGTGAACAAGGGAACCAGGAGAGAGACTGGAACAGGACATGTGGAACACAGAGGCTCACTATTGGATTGTGCCCTGTCACTGGATGCCATCCACTTCACCTGGCACAGTCTTTACCTTTGGGGACCCTCTGGAGCTCCAAAACTCCAGGATGGGGTTCAAACAATGGTAAGATTCTGCATGTATTTTGGCTCTGTCCCTCCCTTCCCCACCAATGAAATCTGGGTAGAGGGAGGTTGCTGAGGCTTCCTCTTACTCTCAGCTCAAACCTGACTCTAGCCTAAATTCCACTTTTACCCCCTCCTGGATAATCTGGAAGCCCCAAACCAGGGTCCTGGCCCCAGCTGACACCCCACCCTTCTGAGGGGCAGTGTGTGTGTGGGGGGGTGAGGGGGGGCAAACCAGGGTGACTCACATCTTTATCTCTTTTTCCCAGGGAGGGGAGCTAGGGCAGGGCCAGGATTGGACCCCAGCAGCTCCCAGCCAATCATCCAAGGACCAGCCATGCCATCCTTGTCAGCTGAGGCGTGCACAGAGAGGCACAGTAAGAAGACAGACACAGACTACTTTACCAGGCCTTGTTCCCATTGGTAGCCAAGGCCCGATCCCTGGGCTCCCACTCTACCTCCCTCCCTCCCAACTGCCACCTTCCTTCACTGGGTCTTCCGATTGAGTTTGTACCATACCAGCTGGCTTAGGAGGAATGCCGTGAGGACACTGCTGCCCACGGTGAGCAGGAAGAGGCCAGAGAAGTTGTGGGGCCAGTGGGTGTGCAGTGGCTCATAGATGGGCCGCCGGGCCTCATAGTCCAGTGCCACAGCCTCCAGCTGAGCCAGTGTGCACAGCACCAAGAAGAAGTGGAAGAGCTGGTGGCCCTGCCCGAAGACGTGGCAGCTGCCAGGGAACCAGCGCTCAGGCATGAAGGCCGAGAAGAAAGCGGCGGCCAGCAGGAAGAAGACCACCTGGCACTTGTGGTAGAGAAGAGCAGGGTCATCCAGGGCAGGATGAGGGGACATCAGGATGCGGTGTGCCACAGGGCTGATGTCCAGCGCGTAGGCCAGCGCTGAGGGCACCTCCTGGCAAGTGCGGCCCAGCAGGCCAGGCCTCTGGATGTACTTGCTGTAGCAGGAGCCAGTGCAGGAGAGCCAGGCGAGAAAGGCAGCCGTGGGCAGGAAAACGGCCTGCACTTGGGCATGCCAGGCAGGCTCAATGGCATAGTAGAAGTGTGCCAGGGCACTGCCAAACTGGTACACAGCCACACCCACATAGTCCAGGAAGAAGAAACTGTAATGCCAGAATTCGGACTTGGCCTGCAGGAGGTGAGCCAAGGCACTGAGGGAGAGGTAGGTGAAGGAGGCGAGGACAATGATGAAGAGGGGCAGGGCGTGGGGGTCGCCCCAGAAGTCCACGGTCCCCGCAAGGATGGCCAGCCGCAGCAGCAGCACCAGGGCCGCCAGCAGGTGTGTCCACACGTTTACGGCCTCGTTGTGCTGCTGGAACAGCGTGCGGAAGTAGAAGCGCCAGGTCTGATGCAGCGGCCGGTAGCCCACGTAGATGTACGGCTTCCAGAAGAGGGGCGGCACCTCGGCCCGGTCTACCGTGAAGATAGGCTCCTGGTGGACCTGCTGCAAACTGGGCAGAAGGTGGCTGAGCTTCTGGGCCACCATGGTGGCCATGGCTGTGGGCCGGGCAGGGAGCTGGGAGAGGGGCCAGAGCAAAGTCAAGGGCTGGGAATCACACCCGCTCACCATGCCCAGTTCTTACTCCCTCCTCCCCGCCCAGCCCCTTATACCTACACTGAGTTTCCAAGGAGAGGAGTCGTCCTAAGGGAGAGCTCAGCTCTGACTCATGATTGTCCTGCTCCCTGATGTATCCATCTCAAGTGCCTAGAACAGTGTCTGGCACATAGTAGCTGCTCCATAATTGTTTGAGGACTAAATTAAGGAGGCTCCCTACCTCGGCCATTTTTTGCCCAGTCCAGGCTCCACACAGCTGTGTTTGTGCTGCCATCAGTGTTTGCCTGGTGGTGACAATGACCTTGCTAACAGACCCAATGCCTCTACCTTTAGTCCCTCAGCCTCCCACTGACCCTCCATTACCCTACATGACCGGGTCCCTGATACCTTTTCCAGCCTTATTGCTCAATCACAATCCACTCAAATCCAGCCACAGCCTCACCAAGTTCATGTGTAATTGATTATTTTAGACTTTTTTTTTTTTTTTTTTTTTTTTGACAGAGAGAGAGATACAGAGACAGAGAGAGAACTGAACTGGGGGAACTCCCCAGTTCAGCATATGGGTCCACACAGGCCGGGGCCGGGATTCAATCCTCGGTCCCCGGTGCTGCAAATCGAGCGCTTAACCCACTGAGCCATCCCAGCTTCCCCCTCTTTTAGACTTTATAGTACCCTGTGAAGTAGATACTATCTTTAGTCCTACTTGTCAGATAAGGAAACAGGGAAGTCGGAATGGCTCAGTGGGTTAAGTGCTCACTTTGCAGCGCTGGGGACCAGGGATCGAATCCCGGCCCCGGCCTGTGCGGAACCATGTGCTGAACTGGGAGCTCCCCCAGTTCAGTTCTCTCTCTGTCTCTCTCTGTATCTCTCTCTCTGTCAAAAATAAATAAATAAATAAAAATATATTAAAAAAAAAAGGAAACAGAGGCACAGAGAAATTAAGTACCCTATCCACCCACCTAGCTAGGAAGCGACAGAGGTATGATCTCAATTCAGTTTGCAATCTTAACTACTACCCTAAACTACCCTTTGTAAGACAAGGTATAAAGTCCTATTAATCATTTAAAAATTATATACTATATATAGTTTTGCCTGGTATCGGCTGCTTATTGAAAAACAAACCCCTGCCAGACAACTCCCCTCCCTCAGATAAATTCCCTCCAACAAGCTTACTGGACGCAGCATCCAGGTTTTCTGTCTATCATTCACTGGATCTTATTACAGCTACCTTTGCACCAGTCACTGCATGAGGCAAGGAGTTCTGGGCAGTGAAAAGCATTCATGTTCTCTGCCACCAGCAGCAACGTGATCACCCCCAAAGTCATTCCAAGTAAATGCAGGGGGGTTTGCCATGCAAAGGCAACATCAAGACAAACCCCCAGTTCATCGCAGCACTGTTCACAGTGGCCAGAACATGGAAACAACCAAAATGCGCTTCGATAGATGACTGGATAAAGAAGATGTGGTACATTTACACAATGGAATACTACTCAGCGATGAGAAATGATGAAATACAGTCATTTCTGGCAACATGGATGAACCTAGAGACCATCTTATTAAGTGAAATAAGTCAGAATGAAAGAATCTGGAAAAATATGACCTCACTTATAGGTGGAATATAAAACTGAAAGTCACAAAGACACAGAGACCTATGGACACACCCAATAACTTGGTGATTGCCTGAGGGAAGGGGAGGAGGGGGGAGGGAGAGAGGGAGGGG
>PVKE010010818.1:0-35461 GCA_004027555.1 Craseonycteris thonglongyai
GAGAGAGAGAGAGAGAGAGAGAGAGAGAGAGAGAGAGAGAGAGAAAGAGAAAGAGAAAGAGAGAAAGAGAAAGAGAGTAGAGGGGAGGTCCTGGGGCAGTCTCCACAGTTGTACATCGTTAGTTGTGACTGGTTTCATTCCACACAGGTGGATGTGGGGTTGCATGTGGCAGGAACCTATCAGGGGGACTGCCAAATGGGAGGCAAGAACCTTCACTGCTGAGTCATCTCAGCGGTTACCAATTGCTCCTCAGTTAAGCACATGGGTTTGCATGAGCCAGTGCGGGGAATTGAACCCCAGACCTCGCAACTGCAAGGCAAGAGCTCAACTGCTGTGCTATCCCAACCTCCCAGTTTATTATTATTATTATTATTATTTTCTTTTTTAGAAAAATGTTTTTTGTTTTTATAAATATTTATTTTTATTGTTTTTTGACAGAGAGAGAAACAGAGAAGGGTGGGGGGGCCCAGAGCAGTCTCCATAGTTGACAGCATTAGTTTTCCATAGTTTCACTCCACAGGTGGGCTCGGGGCTACGCAGAACAGGAACTGGACCGGGAGCCTCCACATAGACCCCCTGGCAAGAACTGAGCTGGGGGCACTCCCCAGTTCAGCATATGGGTCTGCATGGGCCGGGCCCGGGATTCGATCCTTGGGCTCCAGGGCTGCAAAGTGAGCTCTTAACCTGCTGAGCCATCCCAGCTTCCCCCCATTCTTCTTCTTTTTTTTTTTTAAAAGATTTATTTTTATTGTTTTTGACAGAGGAAGAGAGAGATACAGTCAGAGACAGAGAGAAGGGGAAGGGCCTAGAACAGTCTCCATAGTTGCACATCATTGGTTTTTCCACATAGTTTTATTCCACAGGTGGGCGGGGCTGCACAGGGTAAGAACTGGGCTGGGGTCTCACCCCGGTGAGAACTGAACTGGGGGCACTCCCCAGTTCAGCATATGGGGTCCACAGGGGCCGGGGCCGGGATTCGATCCTTGGTCCCCGGGGCTGAAAAGTGAGCGCCTAACCCACTGAGCCATCCCGGCTTTTCCCCCTTCATTATTCTTAATGTAGTGATTTTTTTTTTTTTAATTACAAATGTCCCTATTAGAATTGCTTTTGCTACATCTCATAAGCTTTTGCTTGTTTTTTCATTTTTGTGTGTGTCAGTATACTTTGTGAATTCCCTTATTTTTTGTCTTTGACCCATTGGTTGTTCTACAGTTGTAGTTTAATTTGTACATGTTGTGAATTTTCTTCAGTTATTTGTGTCTTCACATCATTGTGGTCAGGAAAGATACTTGTATGACCCCAGGCTTGACACTAAGTCTGCCTTCCAGCCACTCGACGGTGTTCTGTAGGAGGTCCTTTACATGGCAGCTCAGGGAGCACTCAGCTTCTTGCGCTCCTGGATTTTAGGCTGGAAATCATGGCAATTCTTAACAAAAAACAATGCAATGCAGTAGCAATCAAGCAGCCAGAGTACAAACAACCAGCAGTGCCCTTTCGTCAATGGCTCCTCTGGTGGGTTCATTTGGTGAGTGAAATAAGTTTAAGGTTCTATCATCTCCCCTGGTGTGAAAACACCCTGCTGGCTATGCCAATTGTTATAAAAGTGTACCCTCGGCTTGCTTTGGGCAGAAAAACCAAGACACACAAGACACCCAATGGACTGTCATGAAGAAAAATGTTAAAGAATGGCGTAAGGAAGGTAAGTAAGCAAGGGGTACAGGCTATAATTGGAAAGTGAATAGTGTCTTCAGACTTCGTCTGTCGGCTTGGTCTCCAGTTCTCTAGTACCTGGCTCTGTACTGAAGGGCTGGGGATAAAGGTCAGGACAGCAGAAGTCTGATCAAAGGAGCCCAATGCGGGGGGGGGGAAGCTTCAGGATGGGGGTTCACCTTCATATCTGAGCTTTGCTGGCAGGCACATTGTTCATTCTCTTGGAATTAGTTAATCCTGGGAGGGTGGGTTTTCTGGCTGGTAACTCCAGGAATACATAAAATAGGAAAATATAGCTAATACAACTGACCTTGTGGTATTCAGGTATCTTTGTAGGGGCTTTGGTGTAAGCATGAGAGATACCTTAGCAGTGGACTAATTGTATATTATTGCAAGTCAACAAGTGAAGGCATTTGGGAGTTTAAATAGAGGGAAAAGCTTAAGAACGTAATTCTCATATGGATGACTTCATCACATAACAGGTGATAGTAATTATTTTTTTAAGTTAAAACTCCAGAGGACATAAGCTTTGAAATTACTTTTGAATTAAAGAAGGAACGAATGTGACGTTAGTAATGTTTTCAGTTCTATCACCAGAAGTTAAGGGCTACAAATTACGTTTCTGTTAGGAAAAAAAAAAAAGAAAGAAAGAAAAAAGAAAAAAAGAAAGGCAAATTAAAAAAAAAAAAAGTGTGTGTGTGTGGGGGGGCGGGTAGAAGCAAAAGAGGGGAAGCAGAGAAAGAAAAAAGAGAAAGGAGTACAATATAAAAACTGGTGAAAAAACTTTGTAGTATTGGAAACACAAACTGTCAAACAATATCCCAGCTATGTGTGTGAAAGAAAGTGTACTACGGGTGTATCTACAGAATGTAAAAGTGGAAAAGGATGGGTTTGACTAGGTGAAAGGAAGAATAGGATGCGAAGAGCGTGACAGTGAAGTTAACCATCATTGTGCATAGTTTTAAATTGATGGGGAAAATCTTTTTGTCTAGTCTTCCACTCCACTGCCATGCCTTTGCTCACATCTACTCCTGACAAGCAGAAGCAACGACTAAAAAATTTTATTGTCTTTAGTTCTGGTGGATCATCTGCATGTTTAAAAATAGTTTATATTGTTAGTGATTTGCTCATGTTGACATTATACATTAAGTTCTTATGTGATGGATGAGGCTTTAACCCTTTTGTACAAGCTGCCTCTGCACTCTTCTCCATTTACACCGCCATCCTCTGTATGTTCACCATGTACCTCTGCAATTTTAAGCTATGTGCTTTAACTTGCATTCCTTTTTCACGAGATTCCTTTTTCCTTCTTGTTCCAACAACCAGTAACGTGAAGACATTAGCATTATGATCTTTTCCTCTCCTTTCTTTCTCTTTTTTATTTTTTTCTTTCTTCTCCTTTCAAATGAAATTTTGTCAAAGAAAGAGACTATTTTAACCGGAGGAATCAAAAACAAGACAAAATGAATGAAGATATTTTGTGATGCTTCTTATTAATTTTTAAATTGTGATATGGATAGAGCCTATAAGCTGAATTCTTTTTCCTTAAAGATGACATTATATTCTTTGAAGAGGTGAAATGCTGGGCTAGTGGTTAAAAAGCTTCAAAATGATCTCACCTGAATGAATAGGTAAATGTGCACCCACAGCAACAGAATTTTGGAGAAAAATAATTCAAAGTCTAAACTGATGGATTCTAAATTCTTTTATGATTCAGGAATGAAATCTAGGTATTCTCTATGGCCTTTTCCCTTATGGTATTAGCCTAATGTTAATATAAAGAGCTTACAAAAATATAGGCATTATTGGAATGATTTCTAGACATAAAAAGCAGTTTTTCATTTTGTTGAAGAAACAATGTGAAATAATACATTCAAAGGATCCTTTTATTCTCTGGGAAGGGTATGGCGTGCATAAAAAAACACACACAAAAAAACCTGATTCCTAGGATCCTTTAAGGAATTGCTGAATTAATGGGCTTAGATGTATAATGGGTTAATAAAAGACTAGGGGAAATTTCCAACTTTTACAGCTTTATCTTTTAGATAATTAAGCACCCATTGCCATTAGACAGAAATTTGTTTGGGAAGGACTGCTCAACTAATGCAGGATGGAACTTCACTCTAGTTTTATACGAGAGTATCACGTTGGGATAAAAAATGCTGACTACTAGACGAAGACAATGATTTCTTATAATTTAGTATTTTTATTTCATCACAGTGAACAGCTCTTTCAGACTTATTATGTATCAATCTTGTGCATGCATAAAAAGGAAAATAGTAAAATTGGTTAAGGTATTCCAAACCCAGCTTCACATTTTTCTAAATCACTTTTTGAATCGGTTGTTGCCGGCTGTGGTTTTCCACACAGTATTGTCTTCTGTGCCTTAAGTCTTCAGAGTGCTCCGCTATTGAATCCAGGATATTTTTCCCCAAGCAGCTGATCCTACTCGGCAGGCTTTCAAGCCGACACTCTCTTGCTCTAACCAGAAGAGGTCAATGGATTCTTTTCAGGTGACATTTGGGATTCATTTTCCTTCTTTAATGATTTTTTTTGGACTAAAACTTAGATGGTTGTAATTGACTAACCATACCATTGGGAATAATAACTAAATCATTTCACTTTTTTTGATGGGGGTGTTAGGCTTAATATTTAACTGTCCGGGTATAGGTTTCCAAAATGCATTAAGAACTAATGTACTTGCTGAATAACTCAGATCCCAGAAGTCTAATAGCTTTCCCCCAGTCCTATATCTCTCCAAGTGCAGGAAGAATGGCTTTTTCATCCTAGGAAGATCTATCCTTTTTTTTCCTAGGAAAAACTCTCTTCAAATTTGAGAGACTCCTATACCTGTTAAGTCCCTCCTCTTAGGGTTATGGGTTTTATTGAACAATGAACTTAGTTCAGTTGAAATAAGGACAATGTGAAGCTGGCTACATCCAAATTTCTATATGTGGAGGTAATGACAACTAGGTTAAACAGCCTCTGGCCAATAATAAGAGAACAGTTTGTAAAATGCATTCTGCTTTCAGAGACGTTAAAATGTGAAAAATGTGTGTCTTAGCATCTGTGAAATACATTAAATCACAGGCTGGGTTAATATATAATGTATAATGTATTTTCTTTCACTAATTCCAAGGTTGGGACGTGGAAAGAGCTTGCCTTAAAAGAAATCAGTGTGTGTGTGTGTGTATTAAAAAAATCTAACAGGGGTTATAAACCAGTTACAATAGCCCAGGTTTAAAGTGGGAGAAAAATGTAGTGGGGGAGGCAGGAGCTGAAAAATACACAAAGAATGGAAACTGAATGCAAAAGCAATGGACAAGTTAAAAACAAGTAACAAAAGTCACAAGCTCATCAGAAAAGCATAATATTAATTATATCAATAACCAAAGAGCAGAGTAACCTATTTGATTTTCACGGAAGACATATGGTCACCAAATTGGAGGCTCCCCATTTTAGGTATGATTATTTTCCTTATCACAGATTAACATGATATATTCAGTAATGTAAGGGATTCAGGTTGGTGTGCCCCATAAACTGTTTTTGCACACCACTATCTTCGCTGTGGATAGTACAGAATATCACGGAGTGAGTGGATTTTGGTTAATACTTGTAACCCTTTCATGTGCAGTGTAGGTCTTCGAATAGCTAACCTTCCTAAGCCTCAGTTCTTTCGTTTGTCAAAAGGGTGTAATAGGATTCATCATAAGATCATCATTGCTCCAAGGATGAAATGCAAGAATACACACAGAAACCATAAACTCAGTGCCTAGCACAAAGCAAGCGCTCATTAAACAGCACCTTTTGTTAGATGCATCTCACTGCGGGAAACACACCAGAACCGCGCCAATGACTAGCCCGTTGGTCCCGTTTTCTTTTCTGCAGCTCATGTGTTGCTTTGAATTGGCAAGCATTTTCTATCTGGCCCCTCAGCTAATAAAACCTGGATGTCTACCTCGCGTCGTAACTGTGCTATACGCCTGGTCATTTTGTTTGGAACAGGTTTGATTTCATAAGCTCCGCGTGGGGCCCTGACCCTGGAGGAAGTGTTCGCTTTAAAGGATGTCTGGGCGGGGAGGGCTGGGGGCGGGAGGAAGGGGGCTCGAGCGCGGGGGCTGGGGGTGGGCATAGGGCGGTCCTGCGGCTCCTGCGTCAGAAGGGGCCTTGTTTTCGCACCTTCCTTGACGTCAAGCCTCCATCGGGGCTGCAACGCTGCGTTGCCCCTGGAGGACGACGTGGGCTGAGTCGTGACTGGGGTCCAGCTCCTGCAAGTGACGCGCTCACTCCGCCTGTCTGCGCGCACCGGCGGCAGAGGCTGCTTGGCTCCGCTGTCTGGTGGCGCGGGCGGCCGCTGCGCGCTGGACGGCTCGGGGGTCCGGGCACCGCCATGGAACCGGAATAGGAAGGGCGCGCACCCACCGGCCCTCGGCCTCCACCGAGGCCCGGAAGGAATCCGGGAGGCCACCGCGGAGGTGAGAACCTGGCGGGGGGCGGGCGAGGGCGGGCCGGGCAGAGGCGGCGCGCAGTCAGGCGACGCCCGCGGGCTCTGGACGCGCGGCCGGGGGTGGGGCCTGCTCGCCTCGCGCCCAGGGCTCCTTCTTCCTCCCGAGCAACTCACGGACCGGACCGCTCGCCCGGCTCCCGCACCCGCCTTGCAGGTCCTCGGCTTCCCTTCACCCCAGTCTCATCCTGACCCTCCTGCGTGAGCGTGGCCGGTGCCTTCGGGCCGGGATCGTGGTGGCTGGGGCGCGGGGGTGGAGATGGGGCTCGGGGCTGCCTTGTGCTTCTGTCGGGGGCCCAGGGTCGGAGGGGCCGGCGGTCGAGGCCTTGGGCTCAGGCCAGGGGAGGGGGCGGCTTGCGGAGGTCGAATTTGGGGCTTTGTACCCGCGAGGACTTGCACGGGCACCTGTGGCTGAGATCGGAGCCACCTGTCCACACCCCCCCTTTCCCCCAATGCCCTGCGCTATGTCCAGCTGTCCCAAGACCTAGGCCTTTACCAGCCTCCTGCGATTAGAATTTATTTTGGAAACATTAGGTTTTTGTGTTAAGATAAATGTAGCACTGCCGTGCAACAGTTGGGTAAATCTGGTAAAATTACGCCTTCGTGAATGCGTGCTCCTGAAAAGGCCCTTTCCAGCTCCTAACATTCATTCGCGATGATTCTGGTGGCGCGTGGAAGAAATGCATAACGAGATCCTGGTTCTCATGGAATTAATACTTTTTTTTTTGGTTGTTTTTTACCTCCAGAATAGAATTATACTTAATTTTTTTTTTTTACAGCAAATGCATACTATTAAAAATAAAACACTGAAAAAGCCCATAGCAATTTCATCTTTAGGAGAGTCCCTATTAACAATTTGGGGTACATAAACTATATTCGTATGTTACAGATTTGGCTACTTAATGTGATCTGTTTAATTAACTTCATACATTGAGGACTTTTTCTATATCGATGCATAAACATTTTTGCACTGCCTTCTCAACTTGCACTGATTTGGACCAAAGTGTGGAAGGCAGTAATTTTCTTTTCCCTGCACCGCGGCCAATGAGTTAACCTTAGTACAGACACACGTTAAAGATTTGATAACGTATCACCATAATGGCCAAGATATTCTATAGAAATAAGCTGAATTGAGGTAACAATCATTTTATATAAAACAGTGTTTGCTTTGTTTAATACTTTGAGGCTGTGTATTTTCAAATTGCAATTTTCAAACCATTGGTGAATTGTGAAATTAATTTGGTGTCATAGCTAGCAGTTAAAAAACAAACGAAATAAGATAGCATAGAAAATACCAGAATGTATTACATTACATGCATGAGGGCATTGTTTTGCAAAACGTGTGTGTGTGTGTGTGTGTGTGTGTGGGTGGGGGGGGGTGCGTTCTGTGTACCTGCGCGTGCGTGCTGGGTTGTGATATAAAATTTATTTCTTTCCTGCGCCACGATATTTAAGTTTGAAAGTAATTAATCCATGGTGCTGTCAGCACTTATCTTGGAATGGGAGCGATGATGCAATTAATTCAAACATTAGTTTTACTCCTTTTTTTTGAATATGTGTTTATTGCAGCAAATTAAATTCTTAATTATTTTTCACCTAATATTAAAACAAGTAATTAGCATTCCTGAAAATGCAGAGAGGAAGTGTTTTATAGAAGCTAAGGTTAAGAGCATAAATTGCTTAGTTTGACCTAGGGTCACATCCCATCTACACTGGTTATTGGTGTGTGACCGGGAACAAAATGCTGCTTCTCTCTAAACCTGTTTCCAGATTTGTAAAGTGGGAGCCATCACAACTCCAACCTCGTAAGGCTTTTTGATATTCAGATGAGATAAGATAATGCTTGTGAAACTGTTAATAGTGCCTGGCCCAGATTAAGAATTACTAAAAGTTAGCTATTATTATTTTAATAAGGCTGAATGCAGGTATCCAGGATGATGCTTGTCACAAGATGATAAACCCAGCATGAAGTGGATAATCCAAAAAAGTGGGAAGTTGAAAATCAGATTAACATTGTATAGAAAGGTACAGTGAATTTGTGATTTTTTAAATGTCATTTGGTCACTGTTTTGTAATTGCTTCCTAATTGTATTACTAGATAGGTAATTTAGATTATCTCATTCAGTAAACCAGAGGCCATTCTATTGTCTTTTCTTGTAAATTGGCATCTCTTGTCAGGCAATTGAAAAATATTTCCCGTAGGGATTCTGGGTTTTGTTAGCTTTTATTTCAACATGCAGTCAGCTTTAGAAACACTCACTACAACTCTGAACTCAAGTCAGTAATGTGTATATCTCTGAGTCAGGTATAGATCTCAGGTGTTGAAGAAATAGTCTCAAAAATAATAAATGCAGCTTTATTTCTATTTTGAGCCAGTTGTGCTGAAGTCTCAGGCAGTTCAGAGATCTCTTTTCATAGCCTGGGATCATTTTATGCAATTTTAACTGTTAAACCAATGAAAGAGAGGGTAAGCATTGTCTTAAAAAAAAAATTTTAGCATTGTTATTTTTATGGAAAATAAATGGAATGCTTTGGATTAAAAATAAAGGCTGTTGAAAAATAGTTAATTGGGTGTGACAGCTGTAAAAGGTTGGGGAAAATCTTAATCATAATTGTGCTCTTAGTTTTGAAAATGTCTTTAAATTCTTGTGTTTTAGAGGAATGTAAATGGAAGCTCATTTAGGGTATTTTATGATGAGGTTTTTGAAAGTATTAAAAAATATAACTTGGAACTTGAGCTGTCCTGTGAATGCACACAAAAAATCTCAATGAAACTAAACACCTAATGACCTTAAACATATATATATATATATACACACACATACATTTCTGTATTTTAAGATAGATAAAATATAAGATTATGTGTGTATGTAGCTTTAAAATCATCTTATTGACTAATTTTTATAAAGTTAACTATTTACTGGGTCTTTTCAGATAAGGGTTTTTATCTTATACTGGTAAAATGAAATATAATACTATGCAATCATTAAACATTCTGTTTTGTAATGAATAATGTCATATAGCGGTGCTCATTTATGGTAAGTGAGGGGGATGTGGAATAGACTGTATAGTACTGTTCCATTTTTGTAAAAACATTTAGAACAAATAAGAATGTATGATAGATGTTAATGGTGGATGGTGGGATTATGGCTGATTTTTATACTCTTTATTTCTTCACTTTTTATAATAAATTATAATATGTATGTTTTACTTTCATAATAAAAATAAAAGTCATTTTTAAAGAAAAAAATAGTGTTTTTCTAATGAATTTACAAATGTAATGAGACTAAATTTTTGCTTTAAGGGATACGGTACTGATTATTTGAACTTGGGTATTTTGAGTATAAACTAATTCTTCATTTTTCTAGGAAATGGTGTTGAATATATATTCCATGAAAAGCTTCTTTGAGTAGGAAAGAACCATTGTTCCAGACATTTTTTAAAGCACTTTTTTAGTATATTGCTTTCCAAAATAATTCTATACTGCCTGAAGATACGGTTTAGATTCTTTAGCCTGCTTTTAAACTCTATCATGTCAAAACTCAATCTATTTCCTTGCTCTATTTTTCCTTAAATGCTTCAATGAAACCTTAGCTCCACCAAAATTTGTCAACTTATCTCCAAATATACCTTGTGCTTTCTTGCTTTTGTAGTTTTGCTTCTTTGTTACTTGGCATATTTTTTCCTGACCTTTGTGTAAGCACATCCTACCCATTTTCCAGTGTCCATTTAAAAATCCTATCGTGAAATCCTGACCCTTCCATCTAAAACTAAATTTTGCACCTGAACTCCTTAGCAATTATTTTATGTGCTTAGACATTTCTCAGATACCACCCAATAATTTTACATGAATTTCCCAATTCCATTTTAAACTTGAGAGCAAGAAAGATTGTTTTATATTTTTCTCTGTCTCTTAAAACTTCTAACATCAAATCCTGCACAGAATAGGTGCTATATATTTATTCCTTGATTACACAGTACTGTCACCAGCTCTTTTGAGTCCAGGTATTGGAATATTTTGTTAACCAGTAATCCTGGACTAGAGTCAATACCTTGCCTATCACAGTGTGGAAAAATAAAAAATTGATAATCTGGCTGAATTGTCAGTTGATACAAATAGATGATAAAGAATTGACAGTATTTTTCATTAAAACTAACACCAAAACCATGAGCTTGGTGGTTAGTCCAGACCTAAACTTTATTTCACATAACTATTTCTTTTAAAAGTTTCTCATGAAACCTATTTTGGGTTTGATAGTATCTTTGCTCTTAACCTTACCAGAGGCACAGTTTTGCCTTGCATTCTTTTACAACTGCTATTTCCAGGCTCCAGAGATCTGATGTATTAGATAGGGGTCATATGGTCATCACAGTTAACTCCACTCCAAAACATCTTAGGAGGTCATATGTGAATCAGTGAGTCATAATGTGTAAAGTGCTTGGTGTTAAAGAGTTAATATTTATTGTCTTACTATTACAGAAAGCATACAATTGTATCACTTTTCAACCTTAATTATGACGTGGAGGTACTAATTTGACTAATGGTAGACACTGAGGGGCTTATCATTTCAAAAAAATTGTTTTATTTTATTTTACAGATGTTTGCCAGGATTAATATAGCTGATGAAATACCTACCCTTTTCTGCTCAAGGTAAATGATTTGTTACTTAAATACCAGGTACCAGTAGAATTCAGTTTGTATAAAAAGACCCATTCAGTCATGCAATGTAATATAATCCTAAACTCCAAAGAAATGATCCTTTAAAAAGTAAGAATGTTATTAGTACATAAAAATGATGACTTATATTATTGGTTCAACTTATATCAGAATCACCAGGGAGCGTTTTAGATAATATGTATATGTCTGGTACTCTGCCAGTGGATTTTGATTTAGTAAGGTTTTTAGGTGAGGGTTCTAGCATGAGAATTTAGAAAAATGACAATAGTTGCTTCTGATTCATTGTAGCTCATTGTCATTGTGTCATGTATATGACACTAGAGTTGATAGAAATGGCAAGTAATAATGCCATGGGAGTTTAAAGGACGTAAGGCTTAAAAATAAAAAAAACCTCTGAAGTATTTAAATTGTGTGTGTGTGTGTGCGTGTGTGTGTTTGTGTGATGTGGTACCATACTGTCATTTTGCCTTTCATTCAATGAATGTTTTAATTGTGTTTTAAATAAAGCACTAAAATACCTTTTATTTTATGATTTTTAAGCTTTAAGTTCTCTCAGCCTGAAATTTACCATATCTATAAGGGCTGTCTAGAAAGTATGCAGCCAATAATATGAAAAATAGAGGCATTTGAGGCTGGATTTTTTCTGGACAGCCCTCGTATAAGTACAACTTAAAGCTTGTTTCATTTCGTTGCTTCAGATTAAAAATGAAGTAAATTAATGGAAGTAAGACCAAAAATTAACTAATTTCTTATATATTCTTTATTTCAGAAGCTGTTTTAATTGATTTCCCCCATAAGTGTGCGAAGCCAAAAAGTCAAAGTTTTTATAATAAAAAGGAATAGGTAAGTGAATGTTGTGATAGCATTTTGACTTAACAAAGTTTTCCTATTCTCAACTGGTTTTGAGGCTATGATTTCATGTTTTAAACATTGATTTTTTAGAATAAACTTTTCCTATGGCAGGGTCATCTGTATCAGAAATGTTCATAACACATTATCAGATCATTCTGTTATATGTTCCAATAGACAGTGTTTAAAATAATTAGAATTAAAAAGTTGATAAAATTGTTTCTTACCAATCCGTTTTCACTTTAAGAAAGCACAGCCAAAAATTGCATTGTATTGAATTTGTTAGTACTTAAAATAATCATCAACTATATACACTTTATGTCAGTGAATGAATTGGGTGTGTATCAGAATTATCTAGAAATTTAAAAAATTCTGAATTCCAGACTCTATGTCAGCTCTACTAAGTCAGAATTTTGGGGGAATGATTTTGATATTTCTTCTGATTTAGGAACCACTGCAGTATGTAATGTTGAAGGATTATAATTTCAAGGGGATAGAAACTTGGAAACTATTAATAGAGAACTCTCATAACACCAATTGGAAAAAAAGTTCTTATATTTATTTGGTTCATATAATTGTCAGCGAGAAAGGTCTTGTGTTTCAGAGACTAAATTAGTTGTTATTTTGATTTGTAGCAACTTTGTTGGATAAATTATTTTAAATCTCCTTTTTGGACTAAGCAGAAAATACAAGTGGTGATTCTTGACCCTTGTGACAGGAATTAGATGTTATATATATGATACTGAAAGTTCAGGTAATCTGGAATTTTGTATAGAAATATAATGGGAAAATTAATGAGCCCCATTCGCATATAGTAATTATACTATAGTAAAAACTTAGAAATAGTAACTTGTTTTTAAAATTGAGTACTATGTTATTCAATACTGAAGCAATTCTAATGATACTAACAAATTATCAGAAAACTGATAAAAAAATATAGTCATTGAGTCTTCAAATATTGGCAACAAGCTACTCTTAGAAGATGCGTAGCTCTCATCTCTATTCCAGCTCATTGATTGATTCCATAGCTAATGGAAGCCTTAATTTATTTAAATAATTATGAAAAATAAGAGTGGGTAGGACTTAAGGGTGAATTTTTGTTCTCTGATATTATAGCTATTTTCCTTGTGGTAGTAAGAAATTGTGATTTTTGCCATTTTTTTCAGTTTGAGTATTCTGCGACAATATTCATTTGACTTTGCTTATTCAACATGCAGAACAGACAAGGATATTGCAGCTATTGCTGTGTGCGCTATACTAATCTGGAACAGGTGAGAGGATCCTATTAATATGGTTATATCTCAAAGGACTTAGTTGTGACTTTCTCTTTTCTATTTTATTAAATCCATTTATTCATTCATCAAACAGGTCATACTGAGAATAAATATACTAGTTGGCAGACAATGTTTAAGGTTCTAGGGATATGACCATGAACAAAATCAGGTCCTTTTATTTGTGAAGCTTACATTATAGTGCATAAAACAAAATAGTAATATAAATTTAGTGTATAATATGTCAGATTGTGATAAATGTTAAGAGGAAAATAAGGAAGTTGTGTACAATATTACATAGTGTGGCCAGCTAAGATTAAGGCAGTGAGTGACATTAGAGTTGTTATTTGAATGAAGAGTGGGAGCCAGGCTTGCTTACATCTGGGGAAGAATAGACGGAACAGAGTTCAAGGACAGAGATCCTGAGCAGAAGGGTGCGGGTAGCATACTAACCAAAAGCCAGAGTGTCAGTGTGGCTGCAGTGGAGGTGGGGGAGGTGGGAGGTGGGGGTGGGTGGGTTTTGCGTGATAGGTAAAGAATTCAGAGAATTAGATTCTATAAGACATTGCAAAATTCGGTAAAATTTTGAATTTTATGGTTTGATGCACAAGTTTTAAATTTTGCTGTAGTTGAATTTAACTTTTTTTCTCCCCTTTTGTTGCTTGTGTTTTGGGCATCAAAGATTGTCTAATCCATGGTTGTGAAGATTTTATGCCTGTTTTCTCCTCTTAAGTGTTTTATAGTTTTAGCTTTTACATTTATGACTTTGATTCACTATGAGTTAATTTTTGTATATGATCTGGTTTAATTACCTCTTAAAAATCCTGTCTCCAAAAATCACATTTTTAATTAGAACTTCATCAAATGAATTTGGGGGGAACAGAATTCAGCCTATAGCAATTACATTGATTGAGTTTCAGATGTTCAACCAATTTCATTTGTTCATGGTATATTA
Organism: Craseonycteris thonglongyai; assembly: GCA_004027555.1. Lineage (NCBI taxonomy): Eukaryota > Metazoa > Chordata > Mammalia > Chiroptera > Craseonycteridae > Craseonycteris > Craseonycteris thonglongyai. Next base: position 13,968 of record PVKE010010818.1, read on the forward strand.
TCATTTTTATATGTTGCTGAATTTGCTTTGCTTAGTATTTTGTTGCGGAATTTTGCATCTGCATTCATAAGGGAATTGTGTCATAGGTGAAGTAGGAATATAATGAAGTTCTGGTTCTGCTACTGCTAAGCTATTTCATCTTAGGTGATATCAAATACAAGTTTATAAAACGTATAATATTTAAAAATTCTGTGTAGTGGCTTTTTTTTGTGTATATTTATACTAAGGAAAAGTATTGTGATTTTCACACTTCTGCCTTTTTAAAAAGAAATACTTTCTTATACTGGTTATAAACATGAGGAGGTAGATAATAAATCTCAGTGCTCTCTTTAATATTTTTGTAATAAGTTAGATTACTGGACTAGGTGATTGTTGAAACTTTGATAATAGTAAAACATTAATCTTTTAACTACAAGTCCTATTCAATACACTATCATACAATTTTTTTACATAAGATTTGAAATAATGTTTAGACATTTGGATATTTCTGCACTAAACTGACATTTAAAAAGATTGTTGTAGACACATGGCAATGGGGATATGAGGTACAGTATAGTGTGTATAGAAAATGTCAAAAAAGCTATTCATGGTGTCAGGTGGACACTGGACCCATCAGGGAAGCACTTTATCAATTATATAGATGCCTACCCACTGTGTTGTACACCTGAAAAATAATATAAATTAATGTGGAATGTCAAGTATTACTTTAAAAACATTATATATATATATATATATATATATATATATATATATATAGAGAGAGAGAGAGAGAGAGAGAGAGAGAGAGAGAGAGAGTCATAGAGAGAGTCATGGATATGGACTATAGCACCGGGAGTGTAGCCAATGGTATTATAATAGCTTTGTAAGGTATCAAATGGGAAATAGACCTATTGGTATTATCACATATAAAGGCTATACATGTCTAAGCATTATGTTCTCTTGTATACATGAAACTAAAAAACAACAACAACAACAACTCTTGATAACAGCCAAGGTAATTTGTACTAATTATAAAAGCTTGAATAAACAAATAGACATTTCAAAGCTTTGAAGAACTATAAAGCTGATTCTGGGTGGTGGGCACATGGTGCAATGCAAGAATGATGTGATGAGGACTTGTACATCTGGAAACTATCTAATTGTTACCAACCAATGCCACCCCATTATATTTAACAAAAAAAAAAAACAAAAAAAAAAAGAAAGAAAAATAACTATACAAGCTTAAATAAATAAATAAATAGCATTTCAAGGCTTTGAACTATAAAAGCTTAACTAAATAAATAAATAATTTATTTATTCAGGGCTTTGGAAAACTAACTATTAAGAAAGTGAAGAAATACATGGCTCAGATCTAGCTGGAAGCCAAAATAAAGAAAACAACTACCTGTTTAGAATTCTATATTCAATAAGTATATCCTTTAAAAAAGAAGGTGAAATAGAAATTTTCAGAAAACAAAAATTAAGGGAATTTGTCATCAGCAGACCCTTAATAAAAGAAATTGCAAAAGGACTTCTTTAGGTAGAAGGGAAATGATTCCAGTTGGAAGCTCAGAGATACGGGAAAGAATGAAGAGCAATGGAAAGGTAAATATGTAGACAATCTAAATGAATAATATCTCATGGGATTAACAGCAATAGCATATAAATTAGAAGGGGCGTGGATTCCTAAGGACCTTGCATTGTTCAAGAAGAGAGTAAAAATAGTTTTAGACTTTGATAGGTCAGGGTTGCTTGTTATAATTTGTTACCACTAAAGGACTAGGAAAAAGGTCTATGACTACTAAGTGAAAGAGAAAATTTGGAATAATAAAAAATAGTCAACATTAGGCAAGAAAAAAGAGTAATCAGACATTTTAAAGGAAAAAATAATAAAAACATTTAAAAATAACATTAAATATAAATATATTAAGTGAAAATAGACTTGATCCTTGAATTAAATTATATGCAGTATTTTATAAGAGATCCTAGCCAGGTAAATAAGAAAAGAAAAAAATAAAAATTATAGGGATTAATTAATAGATAAAACGATTGTTATTTGTATGCCATGTGATTGTGGATAGGAAATTCTAAAGCTTTCTAGATAAACTCTTAGAATTGGTAAGTGAGTTTAGAAAGCTTTTGTTGGGATGGAGGGGATGTTGGGAAAGCTGAGCAGTTGAGCACTTGCTTACACCAATCACGATATCTGGGTTTCGATTCCTGGCCCTGACCTGTGTAAACTCATATGCTGAACTACAGCACCACTGCTTAACTGCTGGGATGGCTTGGTGATGAAAGTTCTTGCCTTTCATGTGGGAGCTCCCTGGTTAAGTTCCAGCCCCGCATGGCCCCAAATTCACCTGTGTGGAATGAAACTATGTCGTAACTAATAATGTACAGCTGTGGAGACTGCTTTGGGCCCTACCCCCTTTTTCTCACTCTCTTTCAAACATTAAAATAAATCTTTAATAAAAAATAAAAATAGGGGAAGCCGGGATGGCTCAGCGGGTTAAGCACTCGTTTGACAGCCCTAGAGACCAGGGATCGAATCCTGGCGGCGGCCCATGTGGACCCATATGCTGAACTGAGGTGTACTCCCATGTGGGAGTCCCCCTGTTCGGTTCTCGCCCCCCCCCCCCCCCCCCCGGTTCGGCCCCTGGCTTGAGGGGGTGTGCCTCCCATGCAGGAGCCCCCAGCCCAGTTCCTGCCCTGCTCGGCCCCCACCAACCTGTGTGGAACAAAACCATGTCAAAAGCTGATGACGTACAACTATGGAGACTGCTCTGGGCCTTTTCCCTTCTCTCTGTATCTCTCTGTCTCTATCAAAAACAATAAAATCTTTTAAAAAAATAAAAAAAAGTTTGGCCAACATAAAAAGAAATTTTATTTTTATATACAAATACCACACAGAAAATGAGATTTAAAAAAGATATATATATAGTAGCTTAGAAAAAAACCCCCAGTTATTTAGGGAATAAATACAACAAAACATGTCTAAGATCTTTTTTTTTTTCTTCATATTATCCATGAACATGGTATATATCCTTTGTTTTTTCAGATTCTTTTTTTTGTTAAATTTATTGGGGTGACATTGATTGATATCAAGTACACATTGTTTCCAGGTATATAATTCTACATTACAAAGATCTTTATAAAGAAAATATAAACATTGAGGGAAATTTAAGAAAAAATATATAATTGGTGTGGTATACCATGTTCATGAATTAGAAGAATAAATATTGTAAACATGTCAATTCTGCCCAAACTGATATATTGATTCAATGACATATCAATCAGAATTCTAGCATATTTTTTCAAATGAAGATTAAGCCAATTCTAAAAATGTGTATGGACATGCAAAAGCCCAAGAAGAATCAGAATAATCTTGAAGATGAACAAAGTCAGAGGATTTACTGTTCCAGATATCAAGACTTACTAAATTATAGTCAATACGAAAGTGGTGCCACGTTAGAAAGACCATGGAAATAAACCAGAAACTTATTTGTCACACCTTGTAACAAAGGTGGCACTACAGAGCAGTGATAGTACTTTCTTCATTAAAAGATATGGGGATAATTGGATATCCATATAGGGGGAAAATGAAACTTTATTGTTAAATCATCCTAAATACAAAAATCAATTTCAAGTACAGTGTAAATTAAAATATTGTAGTTGAAACAGTAAAGAAAACCTTTATGACTTTGAGATAGGGAGAAACTTCTTAAACTGGTCACAAGAAGCACTGACGAAAAAGTTGGTAAACTGGACTTAAGAAACAATGGGGGATTGTGTTACAACTCTTTCCCAAGAATGATGTAACTTCTTGGGAAAGAGATATATTTTGTGTGTGCATACCAATAAAAGTTTATGAACACATACACAGACACAACATATGCAAAGTGAAAAGGCAAGCCACAGAGAAGAAGATACTTGAAACAAATAATGGAACAAAAGGGCTCATGTTCATAATAAAGAATCCTGTAATTCATTAAAAGAAGAACATATGTTTGAAAAATAGGAAGAGATTTGAAATAGCACGTCATAAATTAGAACATCCATGTGGCTGGTAAATATGAAAAGCTATTGCAAAACTTGAAAATTAAAGCCACAATGATAAAATATTAAACCCTCTCTACAATAACTAAAAGAGACAATATCAAGTATTTATGAAGTAGAGCAATGGACACTATGCTGTACTACTGGTGGGTTTATAAATTGCAACAGCCACTTTGGAACGAGTACTAAAGCTGAACATACACTTATCCTTATGACCCAGAAGTTCCACTCCTAGAAATATGCTCAACAAAGTACCTGCACATGGGCACCAAAAGATACATAAGGTTTTTGCAGTAGTATTGGTTGTAGCTAAAAGCTGCAAACAGCACAAATGTCCATCAAGAGTTGAGTGAATAAAATATATTTACAAAATGGAATACTACACAGAAATGAAAAGGTATAGACTAGCTAATATGAGTCACAAATGTTGAGTTAAAGACCTGGATGCAAAAGAATATTGCAATTCTGTTTATGTAAATTCAGAAACTTTCAAAACTAATGTACAATATTAAAACTTAGGATAAAAGTTTAGGGAAGAGGGAAATATTAGATTGACATGGGACATTATGGGATCTCTGGGTGCTTATTTTTCATCATTAATGGTTATGGATGTGTTTGTGATTTGTGTACTTTATGTAAATTACATGGTAATTCAATAAGTTTAAAGACACTGACATCTGGGATATATAGGGTAGTATTTACTGTGGTTTATGTAAGTGCACTTCTCCCACTCTCATTGCTTTTTAAAATTTTTGCCTAAGAGAGAGGACAAGGTTGGATTTTAATTAAACCTTCATTTGTTCCCTTCTGCATTTGTCCCAGTCATCACAAGGCAGGCAAGCTCTGGTCATAGATACTGGATGGTGGGGAGTTTTATAGATAGAGAATCTTGAGATTGTAATTTAGATTGTTACTGAGGCTAAGGCAGCACTAGAGTAGACCCCTGAAATCAGGATGGAAAGAAATAATGCTGAGAGGTATTAGTAGCCTTACAATGGTATTTAAAACATGATTTTCTCCAACTATTGTTAAAACATGTTATTAAATTATGCACTTTATGTTAGACATATAGCATTAGCCACTAACATGATACAGAGTTAGACTCAAATCTTGGCCTTTTATGTGTTAGATACACAGCTCTGGGCATTTTACTTTAATTATTTGTGCTTTAATCTCTTCATATCAAAATGTGGACAAGATTCATACAAGAAATTCAATGAGATTACTGTGTAAACAGAATAGCACTGTGATGTGTTATAGGTGCTCAGTAGATGCCAGATATTTTTTCCATCCCTCTTGGTAGTTCACTAAATAATGCTAGTAAATGCAGAATCTTTATAACTGTGGAGAGAATTTCAAACCAGAAAAGCATAATGTATTCTAATATTCTGTTTAAGGTGGGATTTTCAGGCCGGAAGAAAATGATGGCCTTTTTGTGAATTACTCTTTGACTTTTCAAAAATATAATGATCCAACTCCCTTCTCCCTTTTAGCAAATTTTTATTATTAAAAGTATTTACTCCATCCAGAGAACTGACTCTGGGTGGTGAACACTAATGCAATAAACAGATGATGTACTGTAGAATTGTACATCTGGAACTTATGTAATTTTTGCTGACCAATGTCACCCAATAAATTTAACAACAAAAAATATTTACTCATCGAAAAATATAAGAATTTATAAGAAAAATTTTTAAATTTTCCATAATTATGCTACACAGATATAAATACTTTTAAGATTCTGGTATATTTTCTTTCATTTACTTGTCTATACATTTTAAAACTGTACTTGAGGGCGAAGCTGGGATGGCTCAGTGGGTTAAGCACTCACTTTGAATCCCTGGGGACCGAGGATTGAATCCTGGCCCCAGCCCATGCAGACCCATATGCTGAATTGGGGAGTGCCCCCAGTTCAGTTCTCTCTCTGTCTCTGTATCTCTCTCTCTCTCTGTCAAAAACAATAAATAAATAAATAAATAAAACTGTACTTGAGATAAAAGCGTACCTGTGATTTTTTTTGTACCCCCTCCCCCATTTTCCCCACAATATGTAACAGTTCTCCCATCTTATAAAAAATTCCTTGTGTTATTTTAGATAGCTGCTTAGTGTTACATCTTAGGGCACATTATATTTTAAGGATTTTAGGAGATTTCCAGTTACCTTGAGATAATGTGGTGTATATATATATATATATATATATATATATATATATATATATATTGCATAAATCCACATTTAAAATGAATTCCTTAGGAGAGATTTATTAATAGGAAAATGTAATTATATCTTAGGGAAAGATACTTTTATGGATTTTAGATTAATATTTTAGAATTTTTTATAGAAAGGGTATATCAATTTATACTTCTACCAGGAATTTATAAATGAATCTGTTTCATGAAACTCATAGTACTAATGAACATTACCCATTGAAAAATATTTAGTTTCTTTTTTTTTTGTAGCATATGTCCAGTGCTCAGCACAGATACTTGACCACACAGAACAGACAGCGGATGGGTACCAGCAGTTTGATGGAGCGTTTCTTACAGGATGTACTGCGGCACCATCCATATCATTATCAAGAAAGCAGGTAAAGTAATTGAGCTGAAACATTTCAATATTTCTTAAAGTGAATCTTTTTATTTTTTTAATTTATTAATTTTTTAATTGTATTAAAAAAATACAGTTGACACTTCAATATTATATTAGTTTCAGGTACAGCATAGTGGTTTGACAGTTACATAATTTATGAAGTGATTCCCCTGATAAACCTAGTCCTTCCTAGCACCATACATACCAGTAGTTATTACAATATTATTGACTATATTTCCTATACATTCCAGTGACTATTTTATAACTGCTAATTTTTATTTCTTAATTCCTTCCCTCTTTTCACCCAGCCCCCAAACCCCCTCAAATCTAGCAGCCATTAGTTCTCTGTATATATGAGTCTGTATCTGTTTTGTTTGTTTTTTAGATTCCACATATAAGTGAAATCATAAGGTATTTATCTTCTGTATGACCGTAAAGTCAATCTTTGAATCAGGGAATATGAAATGAAATTTTATCTAGTAACTTCCCTTTGCAGTTATTTAAAAAATTTTTTCTACCTTATATAAGAAATTTTACTGTAAAATATATGGGCTACACAATGCTTTTTCCCCAGTAAAAGTGTTAAGCCAATAAATAATGATATATTATGATGTTCTATGTCATAGGATTAAGGAGGGGTAAAAGCAGCAAAAATAACTGAAAAGATTAGTAACAGAAAGGCTGGTGACAGTAGCATAGTAAGTGTGGTCATAGTAAAAATTGTCAGTTCCACATCAATAGAATTATTTGCTAACAGATATCAAATAGAGTTGGCTCTTTATTTTTTTCATTTTTTAAAAAGATTTATTTTTATTGTTTTTGATAGAGACAGACAGAGAGTGGGGGAAGGGCACAGAACAGTCTTCATAGTTGTAAGTCATCAGTTCTTGACATAGCTTTATTCCACAGGTGGTAGGTGCAGGGCTGCGCAGGGCAGGAACCAGGCCAGAGTTCTATATGGGAAGCGCACCCCAGTGAGACCCAAACTGGGGGCACACCCCAGTTTAGCATATGGGTCTGCACAGGCCAGGGCCGGGATTCGATCCTTGGATCCCCCACCTTTCCCCGCCCCCCTGGGGGCTGCAAGATGAGCGCTCAACCTGCTGAGCCATCCTGGCATCCCTAAGTTGGCTCTTTTTATAATCTGTATCTTGATAGCTTTCTCTTAATTTTGGTTTGCTTGTTTTAATAAAAAAAAGTTTTATAACATTTAAGAGGTAATGTCCTGTGTCAAAGAAAAACATTGATAGAAAATCAGGTTAAATATTTAGGTGATTTTGCAGCTGCAGCTGGACAAGGTAAGGAAAAATAGATTATTAGCACATCTGTTTAGAATTGGTTGAGTTAAGCACTAGCAATAGAAAAGAAAAAAGGATAAATATTTTTTGTACTTGGCTTTGCATATGTGCTTTGCAAGTTACCAGCCTAGAAGTTAGCAAATGATGAAATGTTAGGGGGGAAAAAAAATGAGGTTTTTTTAAGATGCCGGAAAGATAGAATTAGCCTACCTTAGAGTCATTGTAATTTCTAGTTTATAGCTTATATAAGCAATACTTCCACAGACATATTTGTACATGCATCTATTCCTGTGGTCTACTCATAGATTTGAACTTCTGGGGTAAAGTATATGGACATTAAAATATTTTTTTATTTTTTAAGTTTTAATTCTGGAATAATTTTATGCTTACAAAAAGTAGCCAAAGTGGTACAAGAAATTTTTGTATAACTTTCATTTGGCTTCCCCAAATGTTAATTCTAAAATAACTACAGTACAATGATCAAATTCATGAAATTACATTGATACTGTACTATTTTTAAACCTTATTAAAATTTTGTCAGTTGTCTTACTAATGTACTTTTTTTGGACCAAGTATTCATTCTAGGGTCACACACTGTATTTAGCTGTCACATCTTAGGTTCCCTTTTAATCAGTTAGTCTTTGTTTTCAAGACCTTGACACTTTTTAGAAGAGTACTGGGCAGTTTATTTTTAGGATATCTATAAATTTGGGTATGCCTAATTGTGTTTTCTCATGATTAAACTTTGCCCCCGAACCATCCAGTGATTATCACTTGCACCGCAGTTCAGCATAAGGGGTTACACGGATTGAGGCTAATGATCCCCAAGCTAATGATTGTGAGGCATGCGCTTAAGTGCTGAGCTATGCTGCTGTCCCTATTTATTATTTTTTAATAGATTATACTTTAGGACAGTTTTAGGTTTACAGAATAATTGAGAAGATTGTACAGAGTTACTACATACCCCTCATCCACTTTCCCTATTACTAACATCTCACATTAGTATGGTACATTTGTTATAATTAATGAGCCAATGTAATACATTAACTGAATTCTATATAGTTTATTCAAATTTCCCTATTTTGTCCCTAATGTTTCTTCCTGTTTCAGGATCTCATCTAGGATAACCATATTACTACCTTGTCATGTCTCCCTTAGACTCCTATTGGCATTTTTAATTTTAGTAGACATTGCCAAGTTGTTCTTTTCTAGAATCACTTGAGATTTTATAGAGATTTTATAGAGATTAAACTGTACTCCTACCAACAATGTATTTAAAAGTCCCTACCATTGCACCCTTGCCAAAACAGTCATTAAAATAATATTTACATCTGTGAATGATTATTATTTTCCAGGTTTTAAAAAAATGCTCTTTACATATAACTACAATAGACTCTCAGCTAACTGGCACCCATGAGGATTGGTAGATGCCAGATAAATGTAAGTAGACTCCATTAACCGAACTCAAGCAGCCGATAATCTCAAGCAACTTTTTTGCTGGTTGCTTGAGAGTGCCAGTTGCTTAAATTCTGGTTAATGGAGAGTCTATTGTAATTTACTTCTCAAAACAATCTCATGATCGAAAATAGTATTACTTCTCTTTTTGGAGGCGGAAACTAAAGCCTAGAGGGTTAAGTAACTTGTGTTACACTTTTTGCTATTTATTACCCTGGTACCTGAAAAGTGACATATGGCTTTATTTACATTTTTTTTCATGTTTAGGAGCCATTTGTATTTATAAAGTAGCAATTGGAGGTGCTACCTCTATCTTCTGCACTGATTACCTTCCTGAAATGCATTATATAGCTTGGTGTGATTTCCTTAATTCCTTGTCCTCTAAGGCTCTTGCCCAGAATAAAAAGAAAATAACATTTATTATGCATTTATTTTAACATTTAAACAGATACTAGAATATTTTTTATGATTTTTTCCCTTGCTTTTTAGATCAAGGCAAAATGAGAGACTTCTTAGGAATACTGCATCACTTTCTGAAGTGGTTCCTAGTGATAATCCTGTTCCTCAAGAAATGACTGATGATGCTACTGGAGTCAGAGGGGAGAGAGCCACCAAAAGTTTCGAACCTACTGAAGAGTTATATGCCCAACCTAGTAAATCTCAAGAATATATACAGGGTGTTTCATTTCGACCATCAGTTATTCAAAAATTGGAGAAAGGGCAGCAACAGCCCTTGGAGTTTGTTTATAAAATAGGGAGTGACCTGAAAGAATTCAATCAAGTAGGTATTGGTCAAGCCACAAAAAATGGACAGAACTTATGTCCATCAGTGATTTCTATTGCTCCTGCTAGTCGTTTACCTGAAAGTTCTTGTGATCAACTAGGTACAACTAATAATACTAGGTTACCGCTGGCAGCTCATTTCGATTCAGTTATCAAATGTGACCCAAACAAAGTTGACAGATACCTTGAACATCCAGACAGGGGTTCTAGAAATCCTGTGCTCTCATCCCATCTAGAAACTTCTTCAGTTTTATATCAAAACCCTAGAGAGTCAAGCAGAAAATCTGTATGTATAAATTCAGATAAATTGGTTATTCAGGAGGATGTAAAATCTCGGGTTAAAACTTTGTCAACTGGCTTTAACTCTCATGAATTAATGGGTACTGAAGGCTCCTTAAAATTTGAATCTCTTTCCAAATTAGCAGTCAACCAGAATAAAACTGATATGCCTTCTAATAAAGGACTCTTTGAAGATGCCATTCCAAAGCACCATGAGAAATTCTTTTCTCATATGGATCATACCCAGGAGATAAAGCATTTGGTTTTTAACAAGCCAGTCATTTTGGAACAGAAGAGCTCAGTGAATTCTGAAATGGAGCTGGCTTGTGGCTCTCCTCAGGCAGTGTCTGATAAACGTGAAGAGGCTGTACAAGACCTTTGGAATGAAAAACAACTTGACCAAGAAGATAAGAACTATGAATCGAGAGTTTCTGAAATGAGTTTTGATTGTAATTCCTCTCTTCGTTCCCTGACTGGCCAATCTAAAGTGACTGCCAAAGAAACAAACCTTTCAAAGGAAGTACATGCTGATTTGCAGCATAAGAGTAATGAATCCTGTGCTTCTGAAATAAATTCTGATTGTGATGACTCTCGTCAGTTGGCTAGCAACCGAACTCACGTAATTGTTAAAGGTATTAGTGTTCAAAAGGCAGTGCATATTCGCCTGGTTGATGAAAGCTATGATTCTAGTGATTCTGAGATGAATTTTGATTGTGATACATCACTTCTATCGACTAATGAATACCCCAAAGAGCCTGCTAAAGGAGTAGACCCTCCTAAAGGGGCACAGATTTACCTGGTTGATAAGAGCTATAGATCTAGTGGTTCTGAAATAAGTGCTGAACCTGTTTCTTCACCTCAGTTAGTGGTTGACCAACTCCCCATGGCTGTCACAGAAACAGAACTTCAGAAGAATATTCAGGTTGGCTTGGTTGATAGGAACTATGGATCGGGTTCTGACACAAGTTTTGACTGTGATGTTTCTTTTCAGTCAGTAGTTGTCCATTCTCAGCTGGCTGTCAAAGAAAGAAATGTAAAGGATAGGCATGTCTACCTGAAAGATAACCATAAATCCAGTAGTGCTAAAGCACATCTTGATTGTGATATCTCTCCTGAGACAGTGACTAATGAATCTCAGAGGGCTGTTGAAGAAATAAATCTGGAAGATAAGAATGACATGAATATAAACTGTGAATATTATGGTTCTGAAATGAATTTGCATACTGATGGTCAGTTAATGGCTGTCCAGCCCCAAGTAGCAGTTCAGGAAGTAAACACCCAAGGAGTAGCTACTGACCTGCAGAATAAGAGTGCTAAATCTAGCGTCTCTGATATAAGTTTTGATTCTCATGCTTCTCTTTATCAGTCAGCTAATGAACAAACTCGTGGATCTCTGGATGAAATAAATCTGAAAGAGTTAAATGTTGATGTGAAAGTTAGAAGCTGTGGAAGCTCTAGTTCTGAGTTGACTTTTGATTCTGATCCCCCTCTTCTGTCAGTTATTAAGCATTCTGAGCTGGATGTTGAAGAAATAAGAAAAAAGCACATTAACCTGGAAAATGAGAGCTGTGGGTCAAATAGTTCTGAAATAACTTTTGATTCTGATATTCCTCCTCGCTCAGTAATTGACCAAACTCATGTACCTGTTTATGAGGCAGGACCTGCTCATCTGGAATATAAGAGTAATGAATCTTGTGATTCTGAAATAACTTTTGATTCTGATGTACCACCTCGTTCAGGAACTGGCCAACCTGAAGAAGCTGTTAAAGAAAGAATCATTCAGAAAGAAGACTATTTACATTTAGGAAGGAAGAATGATGAACCCAGCGGTTCTGAAATAAATTTAAATTCTTATGTGTCTCATTCAGTGATAATTTCTCCACAAGTAGCTGTTAATAGACTAAATCTTCATAAAGAACAGACACACTTTGAAAGTAAGAAAAATGAACCTACTTCTGATTATGGTAATTTTCACTCAGTAATTGGACATTATGAAGAACTCATTAAAGAAATAAACCTTCAGAAAGAGGAACATGTTCACTCAGAAAACAGGGGACCTAGTGTTTCTGAAATCAATTTGAAATCTTATAATTCTCATTTAATGACTGATTTTCCTCACATAGTTGTGAAAGAAAGAAACCTTCAGGAAAAAGAACACAGAAGCTTGGAAGACAAGGGTAATGTTTCCGAAACACGTTTGGATTCCCGTCTTCCTTTTCAGTCAGTGATTCAGAAAACTGAAGTAGTTCAACAACTGTGGCTTCAAAAAGAAAAGCAGGCTAAATCCAATGATGAGTGTGCTGAATTTAGTGGTTCTGAAATAAATTTACATTCTGATGTCCCTCATTATTTGGTGACTAAACCTCAAATAGCTGTTAAGGAAATAAATGTTCAGAATGAAGAACATGTTATTTTAGAAAACAGAAGTAATAAAAGTAGTGGTTCTGAAATAATTATGCATTCACATGTCCTTCCTCAGTCAATGACTGAAAATCCTCAAATAGCTGTTTTGAAGGAGAACCACGTTGACCCAGAAGATGAAAGTATTAAATCTAGAGGTTTTGGAATGAATTTGGATATTAATGCCCGTCGTCATTCAGTCATTGACCAATCTCATCTAGTTTTTTTTAAGGAAAAACATGTTGCTCTGGAAGAGACAAACAGTGAATCTAGTGATTGTAAAGTAAGTTCTAATTCTGACCGTTTCCAGCCATTGACTGAACAATTTCGGGAAGTGATTAAAAAAACAAACCTGTGGAAGGTAAAGGATATTGGCCTGAAGAATAAAGTTGATGAACCTAATGTTTCCAAATTAATTCAGAATTCTGATGTCTCTCTTCAGTCTGTGCCTGGTGAACCTGAAGCAGCTGGTAAACAAACAAACCCAGAGAACCAAGGCCATGTGTACTCTGAAGATAATAACAACCAATATAGTGGTTCTGATATGAGTTTGGATTCTGATTTCTTGGTTCAGTCAGTGGTTGATAAATCTCAAGTGGCTGTTGTGGCGAAGGAGAATATTGGTCTAGAAGATAAGCACAAGCCCAATCATTCTTGTGGTTCTGAAATAAGTTTTGATTCTGATGACCCTCTTCAGTCAGTTGCTGATCAGCTTAGAGAAACTGTTAAAGAAATAAGCCTTTGGAAGGATGAAGTTGATGTGGAAGATAAGAGGGATGAGTCTAAGGGTTTTGAAATTGGATATGATTCTAATGTCCTTTTTCAGTCAGTGACTGGCCAAACTGAGGAAGTTGTTGAGACCAACCTTTGGAAGAAGCATGTAGACTTGGAAGGTAAGATTGACAAACCTAGTGATTCCAAAATAAGTTTTCATTCTGATGGACCTCTTCAGTCTGTGGCTAATGAAATTCAAGAGGCTACTACAGAAATAAACTTTCTGAGAAAGGAACATGCTTGTCTGGATGATAAGGGTTATGAACCCAATGACTCTGAAGTAATTTATATTACAAATATCCCTCTTCAGTCAGCAGTTGTGCAGCCACAGATTTTGGAAGAGGAACATGCTAATTTGGAAGACAGGAGCAATGATCCTTGTCCTGAAATAAGTTTTGCTTGTGTTGATTCTCTTCAGCCTGTGGCTGACCAGTTCCAACAAACTGATAAAGTAATGAAGGAAGACCATGTTTATCTGGGAGATAAGAAGTATAAACTAGGTGATTTTGAAGTAACTTATGATTCTGATGTTCTAATTGCCGATCAATCTCCTGTGGCTGTCAAACAAACAAACTGGCAAAAAAAGGATTATAATGACCTAGAAAATAAGAATTGTGAACCTATTGTTTCTGAAATAAAATGTGATTCTGGCATTCGTATTCAGTTAGAAGTTGTTGACCAACCTCAAGTGGTTTGCAAAGAAATAAACCATCACAGGTTACCAGCACATCTTGGCATGGAAGAAAAGACTAGTGATTCTGAAATAATGTCTGATTCTGATGTCCCTCTTCAGATAGTAATTAATGAAGTTCAATTGTCAGTAAAAGAAGCAAATCTTCAAAAGATGCTGTTTGTGAACCTGGTGACCGGTGATAGTGATTATGAAATGACTTCTGATGCTGATGTCTCTTTTCAGCCAGTGATTGACTCACCTCACATGGCTGTCGAAGGGATTGACTGTACAAATGCAAAAAATTTTGATACAGAAGGTGAGTGCTATGACTGTTTTGACTCTGAACTGGGATATGTTTGTGAAGTCTCACCTCGATCAGTGTCAAACCAATCCAAAAAGACTTTCAGAGTAGTAAATCAGAAGAAAGACTATATTATTGTGGAGGAGTCAGCATGTGAGTCTTATGGTCCTGAAGTAAATTTTCAAATTGATCCGTCTAATCTGTCCACGACTGACCAATCACCAGAGTCTGATAAAAAAGTGGCAAAGTATATTGACCCAGAAGATAAGAACTGTGAATCTAATAGTACTAAAAGAAATTTTAAATGGGAAGACACTTCTCAGACAATGACTCATCATCAAAAAGAAGTCACCTTTTGTAAAGATCAAGAAACTGTTGGCCTGAAAGATAAGAACTATAAATGTAGTGTTTCTGCAGTAGATTGTAATGCTTCTCCTGAGTCAGCGATCCTTCAAATGGCTGATAAAGATAACCTTTTGAAGTCAAAATATAGAGATCCAGAAAGTATGAGCTGTGAACCGTGTGGTTCTGGGATGAATTTTCAGTGTGATCCTTCTCTTCCGCCTGACACTGACCAGCCTCAAGAAGCTATTAATGAAATAGACCTATTTAAGAAGATGCCTTTTGACCTGAAGGAAACGAACCATGATTTCCACTCAAGGTCTGTTCCCAGAGTTGGTTCTAAAAGGAACCGGAAAAAAGCAAAGAGGAGGGTTGTAGAAGATAGTACCAGTGAACCAGTTCTTGAAGCCTTGCCTCATGTTCCTCCTTCATTTGTGGGAAAAACGTGGTCTCAAATAATGAAAGAAGATGACATGAAAATTAATGCTCTTGTGAAGGAATTTAAGGAAGGTCGTTTCCATTGTTACTTTGATGATGACTGTGAGACCAGGAAAGTAAAAAAAAAAAATTTGAATGAAGAAAAAAAGATTACCTCGACTGACCTTAATGACACTGCATTAATTCAAGTTCTTTTAGACTGTGATGATCATATTGGTGACTTTTCATTAGCCTTAGATAAACCTAGCCATCATCCTACAGAAAAGAGGCCTTATGAACAAACATGGCGAGTTGCTTCTCGATGCCAGGCTGTAAAAGTTAGCCATGGAACTCAAACCAATCTCCTCAGTTACTTAATGACAAAAAGAATCAGTGGACAAGAAGACTCGCCAACAAGGAAGCGTTTACTTTTACACAATGACAGAAAACCAAAAAAAATCAAAATTGGAACAGTTGAATTTCTTGAATCATGTACTAACATTTTGAAGCCTTTGCACCCCAATGCCTTATTCTACGTTCTTTCTTCAAATATTAAGCTGAAGGAAGGTGATTCCTTTAATTTCTCTAAAATACACTGTAATGACAAAAATGATCAGGATTTTAGCGTACAATACAAATATAAACAAGGTCCCTTTCATTATTATGATCCATTGAGTAAACAAATTGTAATTACTCCTCCTTTGAACATAGAAGTAACAGACTCTGACAGGAATAACTGGATTCAAATTTATTTTAGTGACTTAAACTCCAATACAGGAGATGACGATACTAATGAACAAAGCTGTACTATAGTACCTTTTATGACACTGTCAGTAAGACATGAATTAATGTCACATGAGGGGGCCAATGGATCATCTTTGTTTCTGGAAAAATCAGAGATCTTGAATTCTAGTGAAGTTCTAAAAGGAAGTAATTTCCAGTTAACTGTTTTAAATGGCGATGCTGCCAAAATCTTGCCAAAATTGTTTAGAAATAAATCTTCAGAATGGAAAAAGAAAGTTCATAGAAGGAAGATGACAACTAATAATAATTCTCCTGAAGGGGCTTACAGACCAATTTTTCTCCAGCAAAAAACCAGAATTGCTTCAGAAAAACAGTCAGTTTGGATTCGGACCAAACTAAATGATATAATTAGAAAGTATATTTCGAAATACTCTGTTTTTTTGCGTCACAAATATCAGTCCAGGAGCACTTTTATTAGAATGAATTTTAAGAAGAAAAAACTTGATGCCAGTGCATTAAAGGAGGCAGAGAGACCAGCTGAAACACTTTTAAACTTGGTTCCATCAGCTGATTCTGAAGAGAAGTTAAGAGCTGTCACAAGTGCTTCTCCCAAGCAGCTTGTACAGGAATCTTCCAGCAAAGCAGGAAATTCTAAGAAGAATGGTAATAAAAAGCTCCCTAGGAAAAAAAAGAAGCGTCCTAAACCTGTTAAAATATATGAGTTGAGAAGTTTATTTTCTCAGGTGCCGTATTCAGATAGAATGATGACTCGACTATTACACAAATTGTTACTTAGTAAGGCACACTAGAAGTGTTGGTGTGAAACTAGCTGAGGATTCAGAACTTCATTGAAATAACTGTATTTGGTACTTTGTGCATATAGTGCTCCCAACTTTGGTGAAAAGATTAACCAACTATTTTGCTATACACATCATTTTCAGAACTTTTATGTAATTTTAAAATTAGTGTTTAAGGTCCTTTTTAAGATGCAAAAGACCCTTTGTCCATTTGCTATAGAAGATCTTCATCTTAATTTCTGTCACATAATTTAGCACAGTATATATAATTTTCTCAAATCATGCCCCACTTATTTTTTTTATGATTGTATCTCATGATCAGCAGGTTATAAGACCTTAAATACTATCTCGTTTTTGCTTTTTAAAAATTGGAGTAATGAATATGTACTTATTCAGAGTGTTTTAGAGTGGCATTGTCAATATTCTAACTGGATAATTAAAAAGGAACTATAATAAATTATCTCAGTTTTTAAGTGGGATTGACTTAATCACAAACAAAATATAATTTACCTTTTTTAAAAAAGCATTCCAGAAAATGAGATTCCATAATATTTAATCAGTTTTAAGAAACTGCCTGGTGATTTTATATACACAACACAAACTCCTCCTGCTTTATTTAAAATGGATCTGCAAGTCTATAACTTTCCACATTTGGACACATGCACACATATAATCTCTGTAATATACAATTTCTGTTTTTCCTTACCATTATATATTAAGGGGAAAATGATCTTGCCAGTGTGACTACTTTTGTACCACCTTTATTTCCCTCCATCTGAAGGATTGGTGGTTTAATATGGAAATCCAGGTTATCTCATGGCTTTATCTCAAAAATATTTTGGACATTATCGTATCATTTTTAGTAACTTGAACTGAAATTATTGGTTTGCTAACTTGGGCAGACCATTAATTGTCATTAATATTTATAGTCTTAATATTTGAAATGCTCAAATAAAACTGACAGCTTAAGCGGAAGCCCATTTTACAAGTGAAAAACTATGTATTTGTACATTAGTTTGGCTTTTCTTAAACTTGCTAACTATTTTAATAGTTCACATAAAACATTAAGATACACAGTTGAGGTGTGAGGTACTCAGAATTTAGATTTTTTTATTCAGGCCACTGGTTGGGCTGGTAGAGATGCATCCAGTTGTCCTGCTAAGCCAGGGATTCTGGATGCTTTTCTATCAATAATGTTAAAGGAAAACATGATTTTCATCTATATTGTAAAAACCATATTTAATTGAAACTATATTGGTGTACCATGATTTCAGAGATAAAAATGTGTTACCTTAGAATTAATGAAATATAGTGTTGTAACAGTTGATTTCTAAATGTAGTTTTATTTCAGGGGCCATTATTTAACCTGTGGGTATGCTATGATGGTGTTACCTAATTTCTTTACTTCTAAATTTAAAACAGTAATTATGTTGAGAAAAAAAATGGACAAATGTTGATATTTTAGTTGTAAGGCAACTTTAACCTTGCCTTATATACAAATATTTCAATTTCCTGTCTTAAAATATCACTGTGGGTCATTAGTTTAAAATAATTCTCCAATTTAATTTAGGAGGAATACTGTCCTACTGATTAGGAATTAAACAAGCAGCTAATATATAAAAGTTCTGTTTGGGTATTGGTGTCTCTTTTTTTTAAGTAGACATAATTCCCTGAAGTACTATTAGGCATTCTACATACTTTTAGTGTAAGTTTAAAAGCAAGAGATCATATGGAAATAATGTACTATGTAATTATGATGTGTCATACCTGTTATTACATCATGCAAGGAGGACAGTTCTTATAATTCAAGTGGTCAAAAACTTAAAAAATTTACTACCTTTTTCACATTGGAAACTCTTCTAAGTTCCATTTTTTTTTTGAGAGGAAAAAGGTTTGTATTTAAAATTTATATTACCAAAAATATAAAATTATACACTCCTGATTTTTAAAATACATTTTGGAATTTTTTACTAAATTTCTGTAATCATTATTATTTTAGACAATGTAGAAAACTTGGAATTGTAAAATTATAATTTAAATTAGAAATGAATTTCAGAATTTGGTAGGTTACAAGATGTGCCCCTTTGTCAAAATAATTTTGGCTTAATTTGCAGATTAAATAAAACAGTTGGATGCTTTTTGTGTATTCAAGAATGCATTAAGTTCTTTCAATAGTGAAAAATTGAATTACAGCCACAGTGAATATTTTATTAATCTTGTACTTGTTCAGTATCTTGCATAGATTTTTATTGTAATTGTCCCAAGTTATACAGTATGTGGACAATATTGTGTAAAGTGTTTTGCATTTGTGCATTTAAATTATTTGTGTAAGTAGGGCTTTGAGTGACATTTTGGTAAAGAGAAACTATATTTAAATATTCAAACAATTATATATTTCCATGTAAAGCTAATGTGAAGACTGATGTATTTTTTATAATGCAATTTAAAGAGTAAATTTGTTTTCGAAGTTATCAAGATAAAACTTATCAAATATTGAAATTTGTCTCTACTTTCTCATGTTAGGAATTTTTTCTGGAAATACTTAAGGAATTAGAGAATAATGAAAACAGAAGTTCATTTTATAAATGGTCTTAGAGATAATAAGAGAATATAAATGTTGATGCTGGTGAAAAAATATTGTTTAACCAAAGATATACAGGTTATGTTCAGTGGAGTAGTTATTTCAAAGGATTAAAATTAAACAACTATTTGATGAAGTGGTGGGTTAGCAACTTTTCACTTTCAATACCTGTACTGAAAGAATCAGAAAACAGGACTGAGTACTGGAGTTAGGATCTCTATCATTATTTGACACCTTCTCGGAAAAGAACTTTGATGCCTCTAATACCATAGCGGATTATCATAAAGGACAAGAAAACATGAAAGAGTGTATGTATGTCCGTGAGGTAGGTGCCTTTGGCCTCAGTAGTAATGACTTCTGAGGTTTTTGGTCCAGGATTAGATTAAGATAAACAACAGCCTACTCTTTATAATAAAAAAAATTAGAGTAAAAATATAAAATGGAAGACCATTGTCCATAAAGAATACATATATGAAGAAATTGGAAAATACTGAAAAATCATGTAATTAGGAAATTACACATCAAAATGTTAATTTATGAAGATGAGAGGCTGAGGAAAAATCTCAACATTTCCTTATACTTTAGGCCCTGAATATTAGGGAAATAATACATTTAGTGTGTTTTCTTTGTTATCCTTTACATGTATATTTTAAAAGTTCTCCCAGTGTAGTTTGAACTGTTTACCTTGATTAGAAATAAGGTCTAGGATCAACTAGGTTTTTTGCTTAATTTTTAAGTATGAATTTACTTTTTTCTATGTTTATAATTTATTATGCATTATTTTACATGTGTTTTTAAGCTGAACGCGCGCGTGCGCGCGTGTGTGTGTGTGTGTGTGTGTGTGTGTGTGTGTGTGAGATCTTCAAAGAGCCCTTATGAGTTAGGTACTGTAATTGTCACTAAATAGCAGATGAGAAAATTGATGCACAAGGCCTCAATTTGGGGATTAAAAATTAATTATTTAATCAAATGGGGATTACAGTTAGTCCTCATTCCCATCCCCAGTCCCATGCCACCAGTTATCTTCTGTCTTGACAGTTTAGACTTTATTTGATGGAGTGGTGGCATCATGCAATATGTGGTCTGTGTCTGGCTTTCATTTATCATAATGTCTTAAAGGTCTTTTGTGTAGCATGTTATTAGTATTTTCTTTTTTTATTGCTAAATAGTATTTATAATTAGTTTTTAATGAAGCTGGTCTAGTAACAGAATGCTGGTCTCCTGATAACAGATATAAAAGTTGTTAGGCTTGAGGCTGGCTGTTTGTTTCTCTCATACCTGTTCTTGATTGCTATCCCGATTCTAAGACCAACAAGCTGTCTGCTTTTTTGAGTGCTCTTATCTAATACTTGAATGCTTTATGCTTTCTATGCCTTTGATTCTTACTCCCTTTACTGCCCATCTTGGCATTCGTATTAAGGTGCTTTGTGAATTCTCGTTTTCAGTGTCAACACATTATTGTTCTCAGTCCTTTCACAACAGATTGCTTGCAGGTAACTGAACTGAGAATCATCTAAGTTGCCCATTATCCTAATCTACACATTCTATAGAACCAAGAAGTGTTGATGATGTTACTTGACATATTGAACATTCTTTTAAAAACTCCTACATAATTACTGTCACATCATCAAAATTATTGATATGCACAATTAACACTGATATAACCCTCTACTCCATACACCTTATTCGGATTTTACAGGTTGTCCCAAAATGTCCTATGTAGGACCAGGATTTGATAAAAGCATCACACTATTAACAATTCTAATTTCCTTCAGTATAGTGTAGTTTCTCAGCCTTTCTTTATATTTAACAACTTGACATTTTGAAGTGTACAAACCAGTTTCTTTGTGAAATGTTTTTCAATTTGATGTTGTCTGATGTTTCTTTATAATTGATGCTTTTTGTGTGTGTGTGTGGGGGGGTGGCAAAAATTATGTGAAATTCAAAATCTGTGAACTTCTCGGTGTATAACAGCAACCATGTGATGTCTTTGAATAAAAGTGGTGAATAAAGTTACCCAGTCTTT